>FJUW01000010.1:356112-547419 GCA_900074885.1 Rhynchosporium graminicola
GGGGGGTGCTATCAAGTCCGTTTTGCTGAGTTCATGTAGATTGTGGACTTTAATTGTGTTTCTTTTTGCAGAGATTTTGTGATACTTTTGGATTAGAATAGAATAGAATAGCAAGGAAAAGATGTCAATATCTGTAGTGCTTCTCCACCTAGTAGATATGAGTAAGTACCTAGTGCTTGTATCTCACGTAAGTAGGGATTCGTGTCACCGGAAAATTCTCAAGCTATGTATCTTATGTTTTGCCCTGTCGGAGCTGATCAGTTTATTGATGATCATATACGGCTCGCTTGTGCCGGAAAGTGAACATTCCTAGGTTAGGCTAGATTAGATTCCTCTCGGCTTTTCTGGAGATACGTGCCCAGAAGATTTGAGGAGAGGGGGAGGGTGGTGTGTTGGGTATCTTGTATGCGATATCATACCATAGCCTGTTGAGAGAGAGTGTGTGTGAGATAACCCTGAATCAGAACCAAAGTCTTACTCCAAGCTCTCGTTATCTTCTCCACTGTCTTTCCCCGTGATGCCTGCCTATGATTGACATGTCTTCTTCTTGAAGTTCTGTAGCTGATCTGGAGGAACTTGCGTACTCATCGTGACTTGTTCCATGGCAAGAATTTTCAAACTACAGTCCGAAGTAGTGATCGTGCTCGTGACGGCCAGGCTGCTGGCGTCTGTTGAGAGAGCAGTTGAGGCACGGGTCAGTTGTTGCGACTTGGCTAGGGCGGTGTTGATGGCTTCGCTTAAACTATTTTATTCAGGCCTCTGAACTATAGAATTATATCCCAGCCTCGAGCCACCGAGCAGAGCTTAGAAAACAGAAGCCATGTGTACCTCTGAACTCTGATAAGTTCGGAAGACAGTTTAAAGCGGTGGTAATGAACTCTTCGCCGTTCTCGGTCCCGTGAGCTACACCTCCTTCTTTGTAAAGAGATGTGAGGTTGAGTTTGAAGAGTATCGCTGGGGAATGAGTGGTGTTAGGGAGAGCTTAGGAATTTCAGATCGGATTCTCGAAAGGCAGTGAGAGGTGAGAGGTGAAGAACTTGCAGTCGCTGGCATGACAGGTTACTTAGAAGGATACATCGGTCCGTCTTTCGGACGCAGTTGATAGTGGATACAGTTCTTCAGAAATGGAGACCTCCCTCATACATACAGGAACGTAAAGCCGGCAGTATCCCTGTTATATATTATTCTGCTTCTTGCTCGAGATGCAAGTCCCGAAGATCAGATCAATGATAGGCTACACAGATAGAGAGCTAGATATCACGAGAAGAAAATCGACGCAGTGTAATCATCGAAATCATAATTGTGAATGCTGTTAAGACAGCTACAAACCTTCTTTAGATGACGTCATCCCGAACCCGTAAAAGTTTTACTGGCTTGCAAGCTTCACCTCCGTAAGCTTAGCTATAAGTCGTTTCCAAACGATCGTGCTCTCTGGATCAGCCGTCCCGGTCGTCAAAGTGGACCGGTTGCCAACAACAATGACTCCGGTCTTTGCTCTCGTCAAGGCAACATTCATTCGCTTTAAATCTTTCAGGAACCCAATTTCGCCTTTCATGTTACATCGGACGGTTACGAAGATGACGATGTCGGCTTCTCGACCTTGGAAACCGTCGATACTGGAGACTTCCACGTCGCTGAAGACTGATAACTTGCTTTTCAATAGTTCGGCTTGTCGGCTGTAGGGTGTCAGAACTGCTATAAATGGTGGCCTGGCTGTGTGATCCTGGGCAATACTTGGTTCCTTGCCTGATAATGGTGGTGCATTTAACAATTTGCAGATCGTATGACAGGCATCTGCCTGACCAGCATTCGATTTGGACTTTCGGCCTAAATCTTCCAAGCTGGAACACTCCAAGAAAATCGTCCTTTGTGCGGCCTCATCTCGAGACGGCCATGGAAACCGAGATTCTGGGACGGGTCTGGTTGATTTTGGTATCCCAGTCAGAAGCTTGCCACCATGAAATTCATCGGAGCTGAATTTGCATATATCTTCATGCATGCGGTATTGAGTGTCCAGCATGACCTTGGAAAATCCAAGCACAATCCCGTCGTCTGGTATAGCTTGCGTATACAGTCTTTCGAAAAGAGAGACCTCGTAGCTGGTCAAAACAGCATACGGCTGTACAGTAGCTCCAAGCTGTACGTGATCGCCTACAAGGATGGCTTTCCTGCACCCCTTCGTAAGAGGAACGAGAGATGCTGGTTCCGTTTGTTGAGATGCCTCATCTATGATGACTGTATCAAACTTCTCCGATCGAAGAAGGCCTAGACCTGAACCTATGCAAGTCGTAAATATAAGTCGGGCCTTTTTGATCTGATCCCGAGCTTTGTTCCTTGCGGAATAATTGCTGTTAAGTTCCTTTCCAAGCATTGCATCGCAGGTATATTTCCTGAGATCCTCTGCTACTTTGCGAACCTGACCGAGATTTATTACTATCAATTTAAGTGCAGCAGCTTGTGGTAAAACTTACGTCAGTAGAAACTCGTATCGTGGTAGATCTTTCGCTCTGAGTCTCATTCATATATCTCCTCATCACGTTATCGACGGCGTTGTGAGTGGGTGCCGTGACGAGTATCCTCTGAGTTTCTGAGTTCGCTTGGAGTTGCTTGATGATCTGGACGATGGTGTACGTTTTGCCCGTTCCAGGTGGACCCCATAGACATGTCAGAGGATGAAGGATAGTCGCTCTAACTGCTGCATTTTGACTGGTATTTAGAGTACTGATTGAAAATATCTCGTCAAAGGATGTCCTTTGGATAGATTCAGTGATGTTGTCTGGATCATTTGGTGAATCCAGGAGGAACCTGGATATCAGACAGCATTCATCTGCATTAGTTGCAAGGGCATGCACCGCATCGAACATCGTCTTTGACGTAACGAAGGATCCACAATTGAGAAGTTCCCAAGAGCATTCCTCTAGATAAGTTGGAGGAGGATGAAAGCAACGGAACGAGGCTTGGCCAGGCTGAGATGCCTCAACCAGAGCATCCATTGAAAAAGGAGACGGAGCCCCAGAATTTAGCGGTGCTCCGACCACAGTAAGCCTCACATGATCGGATGCTGATAGAGCCCCAAAAGGAGCATCCAATCTCATTTGGCAGTCAACGATACAGAAACCTGATGAGTCGGGTAATCCTAGCTTCAATTGCAATAAGTCCTTCCTCGGAATCTTGGCTTCTGTAGCCTCTGAAATGTGATCGAGTGCTATTCCTATCAGATTTCGAATGTAGTGTCGGCTTTTAGGTTCGCTATGGTGGAGAAGTCTATTGCTCTGAGGTTCCAAAGTCTCTAGAAGCAGGTCAAGTGCCAGTTCAGGCGAGCGGATGGTAAGTGATATGAGCTCTACCAGTCCCGCGACCTCAGTGAGTGACATGCTTTTGACTTGAGAAATCACCGTCTGAAACGGCTTCAGAACAAAGTCCTGATGCTCCCTAGCAGCCAGGACGTGAGCTCTCAAGATATCAACTGCCAAAATTTCCAGCAAGGCGCACATCTCAGGAGATGATGAAGTCCAAAGATCTTGAGCACTGAAGGTGACTGATAAGAATGGGGCCTTTGACAAAAAGCCAACCATAGCACGTACGGCAGCTTCTTGCTTGAGTTCGCTCAACGTTCGTGCTTGGAATTGAAGTAATAGATATTTGTAGCATTGAAGGAGCTTTGCGTTCTCCCCTCGATCAAGGAGCCAGATGAAAAGACCCATGAATCTAGTGTCATCAAAATCCTTTAGTCCTGACATGATGCTGTCTTTCGCAATCTGGACGATGTAGTCTGGCTGGGCGGACCAATCGACTCCCTGGAGACTAGGAAGGTTATACTCTCTTGCCTGCCGCTCGAACAGTGGTATCACTTCCCTTGTATCAACATATTGAAGCCAGAGATCTAGGGTTTGCATCGATCTTAAATCACGATTACTTATGACGTAGATTTCCTTAGACGGTATTAGTACGATGTTCCATGCCTGATTCAGTGCACTCACAGCTCCCAAAATCCCTGCTCTGTTAACGATGCCGATGTGTTTCCTGAGGCCCTGGCTAAACTTGTCAAGCGCAACACTTGCTCTGCAATCGAAGTTGGTACCAGCATCTAGTGTTTCTTGACGTCCGTGTCTCCTCCCTCGCTCTGTCTCAGCGTTACGATATGAACTGTCATCCGATACAGCATTGGCAAGATGTATCCAGGTGTTTCCTCGAGCACCTTGGAAAAGCTGGAATACATTGGAATCACAATATAGACGATAGGTCTTCTTTGTCGGAAGGGATAGTCTTTGCGATGTTCCGGTGCCTTGGGAGTGCGGAAACGCGAAAAGGCGCACTCGATCGTCGACTTGACCCTCCTGACCACGTTCAATTTTTTGCGGGATATATATTCCCAGGGTCAGTCGTTCGTCAACTCGGACTATGATGAACTTGCGATGAAATGTCTCTATGGCTCTGGCCGCGCAGCCTAAGAACCTAGCGAGGCGGTCCTGAGATGAGTTGAAGGTACACTTCCAGCGCAGACACGAGTAATGAAGCTTGAAAGGCTGCAACTCTGAATAATCTACCAGGCTTGATTGACATAAAGAGTTTGCCACTAATCTCATCATTTCGGAAGTAGGGGGAAGCTGGCTCAATATCCAAGCCTTTTCGCCCGCAGTGAGGAGGTTAAGATCGAAGAAGTGTAGGAAATCCTGCAGAGTAGAGTTGTTCTTTTGACACCATCTATGCGTCAGTCTGATGAGCTCAAATTCGGAGATTGCCATGTTATCACGACCTAAGAGAAGCTCCACAGCGTCAAAATCATATCCATCGATATTCGGACCATTAACCTGTCTTGAGCTTATGAATTCCTTTGCAGCTTCGTGCAGGGTGTCAAGGACGAATGGATTCGTGTCCACGGAGACTTTAGGCGGACTATCGAGTGAAAGAGGAATTTTGATGCGATTTCCGTCTACGCAATTAGAAAACAGTCTGTTAAGCTGCTGGCATTCAGCACTTATTGGACCTTTCAGTCTTGCCCAATCAAGGTACAAATTCTTCACTCGGCCAAGGGAAGCGTTGGTAGATCGGGCGAAATATTCTAATCGATCTTGATCTGATATTGGCTTAAATGAAATTTGCTCCCTTCCTCCTGGATATTCAGCAGGTTGAGCCAAATTTTCCGGAATCAAGTCGCTGTCCCAACAGACGAAGACTAATCAACGTTTAGAAATCGTGAAAGTCGTCCGGGAAAGCAAGGCACTTACAAGTATCTCCATCAAGATCGCCCCCCGATAGCATATCAGCAGAAGGTCTTCTTCCACGCGAAGGAAAGATAATACAGTCAACTAGATGCGCAAGTTCGTTACGGGTAACGGCTTTGAACTTTTGTAGATCTCCTGGGTGTAGGCATGGATTTCTTGTGACCAGAACATCCATCCCATGAAGAGCACGGGCTTGACCGTCACCATCCTGTGTTACCTTCACAGCACATTCTCCTTCTTTCAGAACATCCCACGCATCACAAACTCCGAAAAGAAGTCTTGATTTGGGGACTAGTATTCTGCACCTCTGTTCGTCCCGCTTATTGATAGTCTTTGCCAATTCGGCGCTGACCAATTTAGCAACCGTTGGCTGCACTGACTCCAATGATTCCATGAGAACCCTTTCAGCTAAATCGGGCTTGTTGGAATATGTGAGAAAACGAAAAGCCGCTCGTGGATCTTGAGTCGCCTCATTCAAAAATTGAAAATGCTCTGCTTGTTTTCTTAAGAACACCGCAGTCTCAACGCCAAGAGCATGAAGGAGAAGAAGAACTTCATCATTAAGATACCCAAATCCGTAGGGCTCAAGAAGTTAGTACAATAAGCTATAGAAGTTTCCAAGAGGGAGAATGAGTACCTTGGAATAGTCAACGACTGAAAAGGAGAGATTGTCTCCGCCACTGAACTTCTTCATAGATTTGCGGAACTTCAAAACTTTATCACCCTTCATTGTAGGATCCACCTCAACGACGCCTTTGTAGCCTCGATACCTAATTTGGAACACCGAAGGCGTATATCGAATATTCCGGAAGCTGATTTTGACCCTTCGCGCGAGTTCTTGTGCAAACCGTGGAGAAATCAACCCACATCCATCAGTGAAGACATAATCGTGGGTCTCGATGTCGGGGATATCCTCACATCGCTTTGGGTCGACAGATGTAGCGATTTGAGCAACAGAGAAGAGTAGCCCAATGCGTTTGGCTTTTTTAGCAACGGTCTTCATTCTGGAAAAATCTCCAAGCCCCTCGATCTTACGACTGACCTGAGATTTCGTGCCTGCAAACATAAAACATGATTTTGACTTGAGTTGACTGTTGCTATGGCCGTAGAAGTGATATTGGATGTCATTAAGGACGATTCCGGTTTGGAGAAGTTTGACGATGTAATCTGCCGACTCTCTCGCTGTCGCTGGTACTGTTTGCGTAATTCCATGACCTTGAATCTCTGGTGGTTTCGGGACTCTGAGACGGAAATCGGAAAATGATATGACCAAGAATTGATCTAATGGCTCTGAGCAGATAGCTCGGTTCAGCGCAGAATCTTGAAGGCGTAGCTCAATCTGTTGCATGTTGGCATTTGTCACGACGGTGATAGCCTTTATAAGGCCGTGAGAGTTCAGAATAGTCGAACTGGGTAGTGTGGGGATCTGGTAAGACCACTCCTTGTCGTCTGGGGTGATCGAATGCTGGAGAACGAGAGAAAAGCTCCGAATCTGCTGGTGAGCCATTGCAACGGTATCTTATGCAGGAATGGCGAGAATATTATATGTAGATTTAATTCTTAGCAAGGAGCTTGAGTTGCAGATACAAAGACGAGAAGTACGTTTCTCCGCAGAAGGCTGGTAGAAGCAAGGTTCGCTTCCATGCAGCTGATTATGATCGGTCTTCCAATTGCCGTTTGCTCGCAAAAGGCTGGTAGAAGCAAGGTTCGCTTTCATGCAGCTTATCATGATCGGTCCTGCATGCAATTGGCAGATATGATAGTTTTCCATTCGGCAGGTTACACAAACATCGCTCGTACCTCAACTTTCTTCGAGGACAAAAGGAAGGTAACTATTCATCAGAAAGCGCGAATACGAAGTAATGATGCCCGAAGAACGACAGCCTCCGAACATTTACATCGTCGGCGCTCAATGCACCGGGAAGACGACTCTTGTCAAGGCCCTCGAACACTACTTCAGTTTCAAGGGCAATCTCAAAATCGACGACGGAAACCTAATCTCTCGTCCCCAAATCATCACGGAAGTTGCCCGGAGCGTGCTGAAAGAGCACAGCTTCATTGCAGAAGATATCACATCTTCACCAACTCGAGCATTAGCCTTACAGAAACTCATATTGAAAGCTCAAGTCCAGGCTGAAGCGCAAGCATCTACTACCCACCAAGATACGTGGTTTATCTCTGATCGATCGGGTGCTGATCCTATCGTCTACGCCAAGGAATATGTCAGCGATGTAGCAGCAAACGATCTGCTCTCGTCCCCGGAATGGCTGGAATTGAAGAGAGGAATGGAACAGTCGCTGGTGGTGGTTTGTGAAGCAGGAGCAGACTGGTTGGTCGACGATAATGTAAGACTTATGCCGGAAAGCAAAGATGCTTGGACTGGCTTCCATCAGCTATTTTGTGCGTGCCTGGACACTTGGGGGGTGAACTATGGGGTTCTTCCATGCGCTATTACGGCGCATCAGGATAGAATCAATTTTGTATTGGAACAGTGGCTGGCAAAGCAAGCTGGAGGGAATCGGAGGGGATCCTGTCATTAATTACTTAGGACGGACGTTCCTGCTGTCAGGAGGTTGAATACTGCCCCTCTTTCAAGCGAGGACTAGTGGGGACAGGACACAGGCTCCATCGTGTTTCTACTGAAACAGTAACCGTTTAGTTTTGTCATACTAACGGATATTTTTCAAAGACTGTATAAGTAGAATTTTGACCATCTCTCAATACTTCTCTGAAGCATCGTATGGTTTTTTGATTTTATTTTTATTTTATCTTCTCGTTGAGAAATGAAACATTATTCATATTGGAATTTAACGTTAGTACTTACTTATCAAAATCAGCCAGGTTACCCTCCTACAGAGAGACTGGATGGAATCAGCCTAGATGTCAGCACCTGAACAATAAAAAACATTATAACAAAATAATACTTCTCATCTCGCCTCCGGGCAATAAGTCTCAGAAATAAATGGCATATTCAAACCTTCCGAATTTAATAGCATCAAAGGAACAGCGAATTAAGACAACACAGTGATTATAACTCAAGACTCAAGAGATGACTCTGGGGATCCTCAGCCCAGTACACTACCCAAGCGTAGCTGACCCAACTTATATGAGTCCAACAAAGCGACAGATAACTTCTGGCAGTTCCTCCTGACTTTCAAGAATGTGGCTTTGAAAAGTACTTGGTTGAACCTGCTGTGAAACCTGACATGATCTTAGACTTTAGTCAAGGTCCACGACGATGAAGGAGCCCGGTCTCGGAGATGTTTGATATGGGATACCAAAAGAGCACACTCCCCATGAAGTTAGGACTTCTCTACGCGTTCACTCCACTCATTTCTGTATCCAAGCATCAACCTAACATATTACAGACCAGAAGAGTCATCACGTTTAAATCACAGGATGGCAAAAGTTTATTGTTCAAAGATTTCTTATTTTTATTTTCGTGTCCTGCTTCATCTAGAAGTAATGTGTCAAGAAGGTCAACTCCCGTTTATCTACTCCTTTAATTTTCCCATCCATGTACACCAGCCAATCATTCAGATCGTTACCCATCATTCATATGCCTGATTAACAACAAAGCCCATCCTCAACCAGGAAGAAGGGCGTACATATCGATCTCCGGTATGTACAGCAAAATTGAATGAAAAGTCATGAATGCTCAAAAATAGCAAGTAGGTAAATGCAACCGGGTATTCCCCTTAACGCCGCGCGCCGCGCTGAATAGCAGAAAGAAGAAGAACGCCTTGTGTGTGCAGATTTTTCCCTCTCCACATGCTGGTGTCTGGTCTATGTGTTTGAATTCGTGCAATGAATGTGTGAAACTGTCCTCATCTTTACCTCGTCGGAAGTCATCATCATTTGCTTTGATGATCTTCTACGAGCGAATGTCGATCCTCGCGGAACGCTTGCGTCGTCTTGTGGGGGCGACACCACCATTCTGCACTTGGTTGTTGGGAGTGAGAAAGGGCGAAGGCTGGGGAGCACCAGTTGCGGTAGCAGAGCTCATTGGGACGGCCGGGAAGGTGGTGAATGCGGGGTTGGAAATCGCGGGTGCGGAGGAGCTGACAGTTGCGATGACTGTGACTGTGCTGGTGAGAGTCAAAGGGTTCTTTGCAGTTGGTTTAGATGAAGCGGAAGCGGCAGGATTGAGAGTTATGTAGACCGTCTCAATTTCCTTTGCCGTCACGGTGATTGTCAGGAAGCCTTGATTGGATGCCAATGTGGGTTTGAGCGTGGGCACTGGCTGGGTTATAGGATTGGCTTTGGAGTTGGATGCCGTGACAACTGGAGTAGCTTGTGCAGGAGAGCCAGACATCGTGACTGGAGCGACTCCTTGATTCATTTGGGTTGCGCCGCCTCCTGGCATGTTGTCAGATGTGAGTGAAGGCTGAGCAGTTGGGTCAACGAGGAACTGGTCGATCATCTGAGCTTCGATGGCGACATTGTTGGCATCAAGACCAACTGGCTTCTGAGCGATGAACTTGCCGGCAGTAAGGAGTGGCTTAGAAGACATGCTGATGTCCATGCAGGAAGTATAGCTCTCGTTGACGACGATCTTTCCGTCCTTGCCGAGAGTTGGCCATTCCCAGACCCAGTAGATAGTGTAGTCGCCAGAGGTTGGAGCATCTGCTGGGAGCTGGACATCTGTTTGGCAGAGAATGTCTTCGCTCTTGTCAGTGGGGTAGTTGATGCTGGCTTGACGAAGCTTGGAGCCTCGATTGACCTGGAAGCATCTGCCATCATCGTAAGGACGGGTAGCGAGCAGTTTGCCGCGCTTGTCACCTCCGGTACCTTCTGCGTTCCAGACTCGATGGATTCCGAGGTAGGTATCGCTGTCCAGAGATTGAGAGGTGCCGTAAACGAAGACCGTGCCTCTACCAGCTGGCTTGCCCTGGTTTGTGTCGTAGAGCGTGACATGGCCGTTGTCGTGGTATTGAAGGGCGATCTGCTCCAGAGGCGAGGCTTTCAGGGTTGGGTAGTCTTTTGTCTGTTGACCCTTGAGCTGATTGCTTTTGCACATGAGGTCTGTTTGCAGGAAGGCATTGCTTCTTCCGTTTGGAGGAAGAATATTTGAGTTGACGGCGTCGATATTGACTCCTGCAGTTCTGGGGCCGAAGTTACGGATGAATCCTGGAGCACCAACAAAGGAACCGTTGGATGCGACTTTTCTGACCTGTTCCACCCAAGTGTGCGCGGAGACTGTGGTAGTAGATGCCAAGAGGATGACGGCTGCCAAACCTGCTGGAAATGAGATGGTAGATCTCATGATGAGGTTCTTTGTTCGTGGTATGTGGTTTGTGTCTGGTGTGAAGTGGAGGTGTTGTGTTGAGTGGGGTGGTATTGATACGAGACTTAATCCGCCTGCGAGTCCGAGTTGTCGAGTCGAGGGATTAGAACAGCAGTATGTTCGAGATTGTTTGGAATGTGGTTGAAGTGCGTGGAAGAGGCTGAATTGAAATGATCTAGCGGAAGTTCTGATTAATTTAAAAATCGCTGAGGGTGGAAGTGGAATCAATTAAATAGTCGGGAAACGGCCAGCGTGAACAATGCAAAGAACAATAGGAATGGTGTTATTGGCATGGAGAACAATAAACAATGACTAGCTATTGAGGAACTGCAGAGTTTTCGTTGTCCATGATTCAAAGGTGAGTGCAAATGACCACAATTTGAAGGGATGACAATAAAGAACAAAATAGGCGAGGAAGCTGTTCTTTAATGACAAAGACAGGACGAAAGGTTTCTGAAAGACCGGGAGGCCCAGAGAATCCAACCTTGTCATGTTTCTTTGTATTGAAACAACAAACGCATAGTCATACCCGTACAATGGATCTCAAGGCTCACGAGAGAGTTTTCGACTGACTGGTATTCGAGTGGTCGAGAACGGATTGGGAGATCGACGTCCTATCATCGGGCCTAAGCGAGGATTTGCTGTGGCTGGGGTTTCACGTCAGATCTCGCGGGGTCGTGGTTGTGGCCGCACGGGGTCGCCAAGGGTCATAGGCAAAAACCCAAAACCCATACTGGATTATATCTCTATCTTCAAACGGCAGCCAGTCAAAGCCTCGTACAGATCTGAAGATGAGATGCAGCGAGAGTGCCGTGTGGAGCTCTGTGCCCACGAGGGTTCCAACCCGGATATTCCATCTGCCCTTGACTGGACGGCGTGACGGCGACAGTGGAGATGAAGATGTTGTGTCCAGGTCTGTATTGCGTGTTCGACGCGCCAAAACGATTTACATGCGAAAGTCACACTATATCCGTGGATAGCCCAGACCCATGCCAGCGCCTAGGTAGGCAATATCAAAGGTGTACGTGTGTAGGTAGAGGGTGATGCCTTTTCATACACTACCTACCTACCTACCTACCTACCTACCTACCTACTTCGGTATTCTCCAGATATTTCTGTAGCTGTGAAGGAAGGCGAATATCATTCATGGGTGCCCTTGTCTTGGGATGTGATTGAGTCGGGCTCAAGACATGGCTTGGGCGTCAAAGTCAAATATCCCGGATAAACGTGGAGAGCCGTGCCCGAAATACTGCAGAGTATCTTCAGATTCTTCCGATTCTTCCGATGGTTGGAAAAGTTTAGATTATCCCTCATTATCTAGCCGTCAGCTCTCATCGCATGACACTGCCGACGCAACAGAGAGCGACATTCGCACGAAGTCTGGTAAGCCGTGGGAGCTCTATGATCCGAGCAGGTATCATGGCGATCCAGACTGAAGCATGAGACGGTCTGGATGATGGTATGCAAGAGGTCCAGAGGTCCAGAAGTCCAGTCCGCCGAAATGGGACGTTGGGAGTTTCGGAGAGTTCTTATACATGACTACAAGACAAGACAAGACTGCAAGTGCAGAGGGAGGGCGGTTGATTTGTCAACCCGCATTGCATTGTCTTTGGCACTTTGCAGCAGGTTCAATCCCAGGAGAATTTGAGGTCAGTGCTAAGCAACCCTGTTGACCTTTTTCTCCTTTATTTCCCGAGCAGACGGGTGGATACAAAATGCTTAATTCCATCTTTCCTCCGGAATCAATGAACAGAGTCGAATTTTCCTAGCAGGAATTGATGCTGTAGCAATGTGACAAGAATGAAATAGTTCCAGCCACTTCAGGCCCATTTATCACATGGCATACAAAAAAGGTGGTGGCTGACACGGCACAGCAGTAAAAATGCCCTAGTTTCTCAGACTGGACTTTCCCCGTAGCTCGTCTTAAAGGCAATTTAAGCTTCATCCCATCTTTCGTTTCTCTTGCACGAAGCCAATGGATCAAACAACTACTTTTTGTTTCGACACGAATCCCCTGGATTTAAACTTTTCAGATCCCATCCAAGAGATCAGCTTTCTCCGCTATCGGTTGGACCTATGTTTGGAGTTCTCTTTCTCTCTCTGTGCAGTGACCACCTTCCGTCCAGTGGTTCCGTCGTCTCGTAAAATCCTTCACCTTTCGTCCGTCAGTCTTGCTGGGATTTCGATATCAACAGTTCAGTAAGCGACTTTACTTACTCATCTGCGAACTGTCATTCATCATGAACTTAATTGGTGGTCGAGCAAGTACTTCTTCTAGATTTATGCTATTCGATTTATGCATTTTGCAGTTAGTTCTGAGGAGATTAGCCAGTTTCATGATTTAACCTCATGTCAAAGGTGTCACTACTCTCCGCTCAATTATGCAATGTCTTTCACAAATTAGCCACTCCATTTTCGACCCGATCTGTCATTCTCACTTCGAAAGAGACACAGCTGTACTATTGACGTCACTTGAAGAATATCTTCAAAAATAATGGCTGACAAAGGCGATTTTTAAGTCTCTTGAGATCCAAATCCCAGTCACAACTCTCACTCATATCATCACATGATGTCAACCCTATTTGCCAAAGAGCAGAGTACCAGCTTCACATGTATCCGGGTAAACGATTCAACGTTTCTGATAATTGAAGATGATGCCTTCGGTGAAGAACCCTATATTTACGCCAAAATCTATTCCGACCACATCCTTCTCACCGACACCGGCTGCGATTTTCCCCGGCAGAAACACCAATCTTTTACCTCCCTGCGTCACTATCTTGAGAGCTATCCTCTTACCATCAATGGCGGGAAGTGTCTAAATCCTGGCGGCCAGAAGAAATACGTGATCATCTGCTCCCACTGCCATTACGACCACATCTTAGGCATATCACAATTTACAGACGCAAATCCCACTATCATTGCTTCAGGCTTCGAGAGGTCATTCATTTTAGATGATCTTCCTACAAGTTCACTCTGCAAATACGTCAATGCACCAACCCCACAGTATGAAATCTCTCGATGGGCACGCCACATGCAGTACTTGTCACTTGACGACCGAGCTTTTCGGGTACAGTTCCTTCACACACCAGGACATACTCCTGACTCTTTAGCATGGTATGATATCGACGAGCATCATCTTTACGTCGGGGATACTTTCTACGAGCGGAAACGGGCTGTACCAATTCCGGGCCTACCAGACAATCAAGGAGCCTTAGGAGCAATACTCTTTCCCGAAGAAGGCGGCAACTGGATACAGTACATGTCATCTCTTGACACCCTACACTCATTTGTCCTATTCCAAAACATGGAGCTTCGACGCCAACACGGCTCCAGTCATGGCTCGACCCCGAGAGTCAAGGTTTGTTGTGGTCATCTCACATACGACGCAGATGCTGAGTTCATGATAAGTGAAGTACGGGGCTTATTTGGCAAGCTCATTGCGGGAAAAATTCCTGTCACAAGCAGTATAGAGAAGAGGGGGATCATCCATGACTTTTGGTTGGAGAATGAGGAGTCAAGATATTCTGTGATGGCACCAAGACACGTTGCTGCGGAGGCAAGGGAGCATTTTCATCCCAAAGCCAGCATGTAGTCGGCCATCGTAGATTGTTCTTCTCCTAATTATCCGAATAGACACACATTGGCGGCATCACAGAGAATGGCCACCATCAGCCCAATTTCTAAGCGCGATACAAAAACAAAACATGCAGCTTTTCTCATATATCCATAGTAATCCCCTTGTCAAATTTCGCGCGTCTACTCGTAATCCTAGTAAGTGTTTTTTTTAAGGATACGGTTCAGTATGTAGCTAGCTGCCCAGCGCCTGCTTTCTTGAAACAATCCGCTCCGAGTAGACGAGTCACGTGGCAGCAGCAAAGAAGACTCCCAGGTTAGTACCTTCATCCCGGTAGTAGGTAGTTGAGTCTCGGCTTTCACAGACGACCGACCCAGCATCCTTACATTCTAATGAAAACTTTAAAGACGTAAGTCCACAATCTGACGTTGATTAAACATGGCATCTTTCGTAGAGAAAGTCGCTCGCGTGGCTGATTCGTGAAACCACGAAGGCATCCATCCCATTCCTTCCCATCTCTCTTTGTCCAAAACTCCACTGTAACCAGACCATAATCCATCATTAGAATTCCCCCACCCCCTCCTAATCTCCCTTTCGGATGGAGGAAAGGCATATACATCACTCACCACATTCGAGAAACTCCCAGATTAGCTCGCTTACTCCTCTGCATAGATTATCTGTCTCGATATAATATTATAGTTCGCTTCGGTAGAGCCGAGGGAAAAAGATTCATGCAATGTACAGATATTGCAAGTAGAAAAGAAGGGATCGAATAGCAAGGTCTTATATGAGGAATATGGCTACGAATGGGGTCTGAAGTATTGAGGTCCCAAGAGGCTGCTTTGACACTTGCTGAACTCTCTCTCCTGCAGATGATGAAGAAGAAGAAGAAGAAGAAGAAGAAGAAGAAGAAGAAGAAGAAGATCCGAGCACAATTTTCCAAATAAAAAAACTCGTATCATGCATGGTATAGAACTATCGAATAAACCACCCTTGTGACTACAACCAACCAACATTAGTAGCCGCTCGCCTTGGAAATCACTACAGCTTTTGACTTGATTGTCCATGACTTCCGGAGCTAGTGGCTGAAAGTGTCACATTTCATCGTCTCGCAGTTCTATAATTTTTTAAGTTGAAGGGTGTTATGCTATAATTCATTGTATATAAGCTTGCAGGATAACTCCTCACTTTCATTAGTCTGCACATAAGAATCCTCGTGGAGAGACGAAAAAGCGTGGAGCCGCGGCAAAACTCATTAATCTAGCTTGTGCAGCAGTGAGCGTGGAACAGCGAGCCAAGCCAGTCAACGAACTTACAGCTTTGGTTCGTGAGCGTGATGAAGAACTTGTTGAGATGGAAGCACTTTTGACGGAGGCCTTGCTGCCTTGCAATATCCAATAGTGACATGCCACAGAACTTATTTAGAGAATGTCAAAGATTCCCAGCTGATTTAAAAGTAGAAAATATAACAAGTGTCAAATATGGTGCTAAATCATCGACCAAAAGACAAAATCTTTGTGAACGCCTTTGAGACGCCGTGAGCTTTCAAGTGGGGTATCTAAAACGATTTCCTGTCCTCCAAACCAAAACGAATGTACCTCATATGCCGAGAAAAATATATAGATTCACCCGCCTTCAACAGAACGCCTTAGATGCACGCCTTCCCTTGCAGAAAATTTGATGCCGCTTGAATAAGAAATATCGTGGTCACGTGCTCGAGTTTTGAATCGAGCGTTATTGGCCTTCAACACTTCTGGAGACAACTCGTCATTCATACAGTGATGCTGACATGTTTTCTACCCTCGGCCTCTTCTAAGTGGAAGCCGAACACTAATTTAAAAAGATCCTTCAAGAATGGGTACTGTCCACTCCTCATCATCCAACCAACACTTTTTGCAACATCAATTGCGCTGGCGTTCTTGCCAACAGGTGGTAGAGCATTTGAACTCCTGAAAGTCGAATCACTCAAAATCAGGTTTCGATATGATGCGAGCAACTTCGTATGTGTTGGTAGTGAACCAAACGATCCTGTTGGCAGGGCCTTTATGAAATTCTGAAAGGCAGGTGGGTCTGCGGAATTGGGGGTGGCACTTGTAGGTGAGCGAGAGAAGCCGACGTTCATGGCGGCTTTGAGTATCAGGATCTTGAGTCGGGTGAGATTCGCATCTTCGGGGCTAGCTGCTGTGGTGACTGTGCTAGAAGACTTCTGACTACCTTGAGAATACGACGATGATGAAGTCGCACTAGACCACCTGGCATTCGAAGCACGTGTACCTTCTGTCCCAAGAACTAGAATATTAGGGATGTTTGGAGAGTGCGCTTCAGGAGAAATGGGTGTATCTTCGAACTCCGTAGTGGGTGTCTCGGGCTGGTATCGTGTGCGAGCATGCTCGGGATGTTCAGGGTTCTCGGGAAGACTGGGCAAACTGCTGCTCTTGGTATGGGATGATCGACTCATCTGGTCAGAGGTCTGGGTAAATGTTGTTTGAGATGGTCTGGGTGTTCCACGGTCCGGACGGACTTGAGTCCACCCTTCTCGGAAAAGGTCGCACAGCTCCCAACATGCTTGCACAGCTGATCCAAGTAATTCTTCCTCAGGAGCCTTGCCCTCGCGTCTATTTTGTCGGAGGCTGAATAGCATCTCAGCGAGTCCCCAGCATGCTCGAAGAAGAGCATCGGTCTCTTCGGCCAGCTCATTTCGTTGTTTCATAAGTCTGTGACAGAGCGTGATGTAGAAGTCCAGTGTCCTTTCCCGAAAAGCTTCTGGTAAGTTTCGGTCATGAGTATTGTAGAGGTGGTTATTCAGCTCAAAGCTGACCCTCAACACAGAATCAGCAATCTCATCCTTTCGCTGTCGAACATCGAACAATGCTTGGCAGAAATCGCGGCATAGATCTAGAGTTGGCCTAACATGGAATTCGTGGTTATCGTCTCGGCTGTCATATAGCTTCTGGCATAACCTCCAGCAACATTTCCAGGCCGTCTCATGAGCATCTCCAGTTCCGGAGTAGCTAAAGATTCTCTCTCGATGAATCGAGCTGAGGCTAGCAAGAGTGTTACACAAGGTCCAACATTCATGGAGGGCTGTCTTCAAGGCATGGACTTCCTCATCAGAAGTGTGGACTGTTCGGGCTTCGAAGTCATCTTCTTCAGCGTTGCGATGCTCTTCCGGAATCCCTGCAAACCGTGAGCAACGCGGATTTCTTCTGAAGTTAGACGATGACAAACCTTGAAGGCTGTGGGCGCTACTGGAGCGCACGGAACCATAGTTACCGGAAAGAGCTTCGACTTCTTGCCGTGTCTGAGCTCGTGGGGTGGCATTCTCCAGTCCAAACTGAATGGGCGATAAATCCGTGTGTATTGGAGGGGGAGAGACTGGGCTTGGTTGTGGGCTCTGACTGTACTTAGTTCTGTTCGACGACCATGGGAATACAACATACCTTGTCTTTCGGAACCTGTAGATCTACTCTGATAGTAGGAGGTGTGTTTCCTTCTTCTTGCTCATATGGTGTTGGAGTTGAACGGTCGGAAGTTCGTGGTGGTATGATAGGTAGGCTATCGGGTAAATTCTTAAAAAGTCAGCATTTCGATGGCAATGTAAGATTCGGCTCACCTACGAAATTCCCGTATCCTTCGGGTGCATGTATAACAGAGATGGATTCGTCCTCGAGTGAGGCTCTGAAATGATCTGGTAGGTTTGTGCTGAGTCTTTTCAACTATAAATAAGTCAGACATGCAGCCTCATGTTGTTGCCTGCACCTACTGTAGCCTGTGAGTCTGCAGATCCAACCATCCTTGGTGGTGACGGTCTTATCTCTTGCGGCTGTACATCATCCGAAACCTCATCCTCGATTTCTGTTGTCTCCGTCCCATTTGAAGTGACTGGTGACGGCCCCACCATATCGCTGGGACTAGTCATTTGTAGTCCGTTTGTAGAATGCTCGTCAATTGAGTTTGGTCGGAGATGGGAGGACTCCTGAGAGTTGCGCGTCGATCTGACAAAAGTTAGGCTAGAGATAGAAATCCGATGCTACATAATACATACAATGACTGATAACGCGTAGGCCCGTTCATTGCGGGGGAGTTTGGGGAGAGGGAGAACTCTGTATAAGGAGAAAAGGCCGACATTATATTGCCTGGAGACGACGTGACCAAGGGACTCTCCAATGCCATTGTTGACGCAAGGCTCATATGCGTAAATCCTAGAGGCCTTCAAATCGGTCTCCCAGGCTGTTTATGAAAGGAGAGGAAGAAGATATCCAACCTGGCTCAGGCGCAGGCAAGCAGATAGGCAGGAGGCCTCCAGAGTTGGTGTAGGACGGTCGAGGCTGAATGGAGCTGTCGGGAATCAGCTGCGGATAGCTCTTGAGGGCAAGGCGCGACGACTGTCATCCACTTCTGCGCAGCCTTCTTCAATCTGGCAAGCAGTTGCAGGTTGCAGTGCTAGTCAGCTTGTGGGTCGGCAATGGGCCAACTAAATCTGATTGACGAAGACACCGCAGGTACGTTGCAGTAGGTGCATATTTTGAAGGTTTCTGTCTCTATGTACCTGGGTATATATTGAATGTACGTCGTCGAGATGCATCCAAGAAGTTGCTGTGCCGCATTCAGACCCAACAGTTGACAAGGGTCCGGCGTGACTCCGTACTTATGTACTGTACTTCTCCTCCAGCAAGCAATCAAGAAGATAGAGGCGAGGCAAGGCAACCTGTCCGGCTGGTCCACCCTTGCAGTTACAATGGACAAAATTGAGGGCTTCGCTTCACCCAGTCGTGGTGTGGTGTAGTGTATCGGTTGCGGTGAGAGCTGCGATGCGGTGCGATGAGGTCTCTTTTCTGGTCACTCCCTCCCTGCACTAGCAGAGAAATGTAAACTTTGCCAGTTACTCAGGATGGAAATGTGGTTACGGAGGGATTGAAGCGATCTGAGCCGTGAGCAATCAACTCGATTGGTACGTGTATGGATGGTAGAAGTACTGCACTGCACTGCACTGCACTTGGGCCTAGAAGGGGAGAAGGGGAATAGGCTCTGGGTTTTGGAGGCCGACCAGGTGGTGATGCCGGTGCAGTGCTGCAGCTGGGATTACTTATACAGCCAACGAATCAGCCTGTAAGAAGCGCGGCTTTGAATCGTGGGCCGCATGAAGCTTGTGAATCTCAGCGCTTAACGTGCTCGGCGAGAGAACGGAAGGGCTGGAAGGGAAAGCATGGACGGACATGTGGAGGCCAGGATTATGTAAACTTCGACAAAAGAGCTTGGCTTCATCAGAATGATGTGTGTTACTGTGTCGTAATACAATAGTAGTACCTCAATTATGAGGCCGGCGGAAGTGGCAGTAGAACAGGATACCTTAGGACAAACACTGGTTTTATCTCCTCCACATCGGATCGAGACTACAGAAAAGAACACGGTGTAGCCCTACAAACTTTACGACTTGTCGTTACCGGGCGAGCAAGAGCTCTCCGTTCACTGCCCGGAGAAGCGCTATCATCATTGTACGATATATTAATACAGTAGTATACACCTCCACATCCCCAGACCCAAGGCATTTCTCCACTTTTGTCTCCCATATCACTCTCTCTCCGCCTTTCCGATAAAAGTTTCAAGGGATAATTGGCTTGGCAGAAACGGTATCTACGTGGTGGGCAATATGATAGAACCAGGATGGAAGAGTATTTTGAAAATCCAGCCAGTACCCTCATCATCAACACAAAGCCAGGGTTCAGGTGTGTGTGGTACAGCGGGAGGACCCGAGATAGTGGGAAGCTCTGAGAAACACACTGTTATGTGCTCAAGACATGTCTCGCTGGTGCCAATTCATTGAAAGTTCAAAGTACTAAATAGCTGACTTGATATGTAATGGCAGACTTGATATAAACCACCGCACGCCGGCCATTAGCCATGGCCTTGGGCCCAGAAAAAAGGAGCAAGTGTGATCAGACCTATTCGGAGCTAGATCTCCCTTCTTCTACCTTGAAGCTCTGGTCAGCCTTTTTGACAGCATGTGCCGTAGCCTGGGATTGGGCCACTCTCTCGAGTAGCCATGCAGTCATCACCAACAGAGAGCCAGTTTCTAGCTCTTCTCCTCAGGAGGAGGAATGGTGAGAAATAAATACTGTGATGATGTCAATGGAGCCAACTCTCAAATCAATCATTGTCAGCCGCCCTGTCTCCCTACTCGGCGAGGGATTTTCTGGGTCTAGTACATGACATACGAGAAGAGAAAATCCGCTGCGTCTACTAGGTTCACTGATGCGAGTATATCTGGAGAGGATAAGGGGAAAATACTGAGTATAATGGAGGATAGAATGGACATGTGAGAAGAGCCTCCACAATTCCTGTCGTTTTCCGCAAGTTCCAAATGTCTGCGCCGCTTCTAGCCTCGAAGACACGCGCATAGGCGCCTGGGTGGGTATCACAACCGTATCAACGACAAGCACTAGCAGGCTTTATCTGTTGGTTTTCTCTCATAGTGCTTCTCGACGCTTGCTTGACCAACATATGGAAAGATTAGCCTGATGGAGGGTGGAACGAGCACTCAATCAAGGTTGAATTTCCACAGCCCAGACAGAAATCATGCGTTGTCCATGCGATCCAAAGGCACAGAGGTCGGAAGAAAGCCTTTCTCTGGGATCGAGCATGAAAATGGCGCGTACAATCTATCGGGATCGGTTGGTATGTCGGCTGCGGCGGCGCGGGTAATTTCTTTGCCTTACTGAAAATGGAGAGTCTGAATTCGGGTAGATTTCTTCTGATATTGGAAATCGACCTGTTCTCTAGAGACTATTTCTCCCGATTTTGCGCCTCAAACGCCGTTCAAAATGCGCCATATGTGTAATGCAGCCGCCGGACATATTCCCTTTTCCCAACCCAACGCCTGTGCCTCCATGTCAACCTGCCATAACTCCTTAGTTCATCGCTGCCTTCTTGGTGTCCCGATCCGCAGGGTTATATCTGTAACGTTTGTTAGATGGTAGAGTCAATGAATTCTGTCTGGCCTTGGGTCTTGGTGAAGTAAATCGCCAAAGATATGATAGGACGCGCGTACTTGAGAAGCTTCTCGATCAAGTCGACGTGGGTCATGATCATTCTGCGGCAGCAATAGCGTTTGCATCCCAGCTGATCCATAGCTTCTCTATTGTCCTTATCAGTGGGCTGCGCAGATGCAAAAAAGTGATCTGGACTAACCCATCCTGTACTTGAGCATCAATAAGCTTGAGGTATCGCTCCCAGAGATCTCCAACCACCTGCATACAAGTTAGAGACGGGGGCGTAGCAAAGGGTTTGGAACACAAACCTTCCCGCAGGAAAAGCATCGCACAGGAATAATCATTTTAAATTGCTTCTTGTTTTATGCGCAGGGTAGAGACAGTTGTTATGCGAGTCTAAACAGAGCACCTCGAAGCTTTGTCAGTTGAGGTCGTCGTCGGCGATCCAAATTTCAAAAATATTTTGACGCTAAGATAACCTGAAATCCGAGGATTACCCGTCCCGACGACATTTTCGGCTGGATTAGAAAAAGTTTGGGATCAAATATCATTATCGCCAATCACCAATTCACAGATGGACTCTGCCAACAACATGGCCTCAATATTGAAGCGCAAGAGAGCTCCAGCTGACATGTCAGATACTGTTCAGCGGTCTAAATCTGTAAAAACAAAATCCGGAACTCCTCTACGAAACCCCATCCAATATCCAGGCTGGGAGGCAGCTTTTGAACCACCGCCCGCGACAGAACTGGTGAAAGTCGAGGTTCCCAATGGAGATAGCAAAGAAGGGAATGGGCGCCGGGACTCGTTACAATCTTTAGAATATGACGATCTCGTGGGTAAAGATTCGAAAGAGAACAATGGAGTGGGGGAAAGCTCAGGCAGGAAAAAGAAGAGGAAAGGAAGAGGGGACAAACTACGCGCAGAGCAGAGTGTTAAATTGTCGAAAGAGCAATCGCACAAGCGTGTAGAGCTTCCTGCTTTGGTCAGCACCTTCAAAAAGACTGGACAAGAGCCTTGGAAGCTATCTGCTTCCATTGGAGGTCGCATGGTAAATGCAGATCCAGTCTTTTCCAGAGACGAGAAGTGAGTTTTTTGTATCTCATCTGTGGAATGGTACTAATTCTCGCAGATTCCTCATCGTTGCACATCTTGGAGCTGTCCATGTTTACTCAACTACAAACTCACTCCTCACGCGATCAATCAAATTAAAGCTCAACGAAGTGGTTGACCTCCCTCCTCAGATTATTGCCTTCTGCCTGTCACCGACCGACTCGGACTTAGTTTGGGTTGCCTGCTCTGATGGATCTATATACAGCATAAACTGGACTTCTGGTGCGGGGGCCAAAGACTACTGGGGTGTGTCTTCCTCGGGATGTATTCATATGACTGTGGCTTCTATGAAATCTGCGGAGCGAAGGCGGGATGTGGTCTTCACGACTGAGGCACGAAAGGATGGAGGGTTTAGAATTACAGCAAATGAGCTCGCTCCTCCGAATAGCTCAATTCAGACTGTAGCGAGGACCATATACACCTCCAATCAAAGGATCAACTTCCTGAAGACAGCAAGCGACGGTTCAATTGTCATTGCAGCTTCTGGGAATAAGGTTTTAATTGGCCGCCTCAGATCAACCGAATACGATACTATTGATAAGATGAGATACGAATTCCGAGTCTTCGAATCCACGGACGCAATCAAATCTCTGGATATACGGGTCACGCAAAGACCCGGAGCCGAGGGATTGAAAAAAGCGAATCCGTTAAAAAGAATCCCTGTCGTTGACTTGGTTGTCGGAGACGTGCGAGGTGTTGTTTTTTTGCACAATGATCTTTTTCCAAGGCTTTGGATTGAATCTGATGGGAAGATATCTGGCGTGAGCCTGACACTTGCGCCCAGAAAGCTGCATTGGCATCGACAGGCAGTGCACACTGTCAAATGGTCGCTAGATGGTAGGCAGAACAACACTTGGTCTAAGCACGAACGCTAACAGTAACAGGAAATTACCTAATATCTGGTGGCACTGAAACCGTTCTCGTACTTTGGCAACTTGATACCGGAAAGCAGCAATTTTTGCCCCACATGGCTGCAACCATTCAGAACGTGGTTGTGTCGCCTACGGGTTCATCCTATGCTGTACAACTTGCGGACAACTCCGCTATGGTCTTATCTACCTCAGAACTCAAGCCCACTGTTAATATTGCAGGCATCCAAACCTGCGTTGTCGAGTCGGGACCGTCGATAGAATCACAGGTCGAGAGATTGGAAGAAGCCACCTGGAAGTTCCCATTGGTACAGAAAACACCTGCTGTTATCAGCCCGAGCAATACCTCCCAATTGCTCCTTGGTGTCGGCCAAACGCAGCTCGTCCGAGCTAGAAAACCCTTGATACAAAGTAATCCATTCCTACAAACAATCGATCTAGGATCTGGTCACAATTTATCTCGTCAGGCTTTGACAAGAACGAATATCACAAGCGTCAATGCGGCTCCCGGATTGAATCGCATCACAGAGCCCAGAATCACTCACATGAAGATTTCATATGATGGGGAGTGGCTAGTGACAGTGGATGAATGGACGCCTCCGCAGCGAGATGTCCACTTGACTAAGCGTCAAAAGGTAGATTTGATCGAAAATCCGCCAAGACGAGAAGTGTTCCTCAAGTTCTGGCAATGGAACCAGGAAAGTGCTTTATGGGAATTGGTATCTAGGATTGACGCTCCTCATACCTCAACAAGAGAATCGGGAGATGCGGGAAGGATCTTGGATCTCGCTGTGGATCCAAGTTCTCTACGATTTTCGACTGTCGGAGAGGACGGTGTAGTACGCATTTGGACGACAAAGACCAGGAAGCGAGATGGTGTTGTTGTTCGTGGAAGGGACAACAAACCATTGAGGAATTGGAACTGCGATTTTGCAGTTGCGCTCGATAAGGCGGAGCTGTTGGATGGAGCTGACGTGCCTGCACCATCTGGCTGTGTCGCGTTCTCCGAAGATGGTTCGATCCTAGCCGCTGCATGCAACAGTAACGGTGGCCTCGTTCATTTCATGGATCCAGACTCTGGCACGATTCGCCTCTCCCAGACCGGCCTTTTCGAAGATGAGATCATCGGCATCGAGTTTCTTGGACAAGACCTCATTACCCTCTCCGAAAAGCTCATTGTTTTTGATCTCGTCTCTGAAGAAGCCCGCATCATAATCAAGGCTAGCGCAGCCACAAAATCCCTCTCCACACGCCAAAAGCAAGAGATGATGCATCTTTCCATCGACTCGAAAAGCCGTACTTTTGCCGTCGCTCTACCCACAATCCGCGACCCAAGTTCCCTCCGCACCGCCACCTCCGAACTCGTCGTTTTCCATCAAGATGCACGAGACCCACAACTCAAAGAAGCTTTTCCAACACTTATCACCGCCCTACTTCCGGCCCTCAGCTCAGAAGGCTTCCTCGTACTCGACACAGCTGCTGAAATCCACTCCGTCATCAAGAAGGGTACACAGAGTATCACAATGCTCGCGCAGTCAACCTCGGCACTACAGCTCGACGCCGCGGAAGACTTAGCCGATCTCATTCCTACTGATCAAAATGAGGACGAGTTCGAGGATGCAGAGGAATATCCTACGCCTGCTGCTACACAAGATGGCGACGAAGAAGAGGAGGACGATGCCCCTGTTGTTCCACAGCAGAAGCTCGCTGAGATCTTCAATATCGGACCAGCATTCGCGCTACCGCCGCTTGAAGAGATGTTTTATCAAGTTGCGGACTTGTATGCCGCTGAACCACAGAGGCAAGGTGTTGCTTTGGGATGATGATTTAGTTGCGAAGTGGTATAGAAGTTGGAGTTTTTGGGCATTTCAGCGAGCGGGAGACCTTCTAGAAAAGAATGGATGGAAAAGTTCGGATACAAACAAAATCCCAGACTATGTCGAAATAATACTTGACAACTCTTTCAGGCTCATCTATCGAGTCACTTCTTCAGCTACAGTTATGTTGCTATATCATTCCCACTATTAACGAATTTTAGAACCTCGTATTCATCCTTGAAACCCCTCCTTCCTTAAAATTACACCCTGAACCCCACTCACATCCTCTTGTGCTCTTGCCTGCATTGTGTTCCTCATCCTCTCCACTGTCAGTTCAACAAATGCTCTCTGTCCTCATCCTGTTCCTCATCCTGTTCACTATCACTCTCGCTACCGCTCCCAGCACAGCGATCATCCTCTTCACCAGTTTTGTATTCATAGTGTTGCTCAAACTGCCTATCTGAATATAAGGCAGGTCTGCAGGTGAGCAATGAAGTTCTTGGCAGTGGGGGGAAGGCGTGGTGTATTCTTCGAAACCAAAAAAATAGATCTTATGGTCGGTTGGCCGTTTGTCCAGCGGGATGCTGATGTAGAGGAGGTATATAAGGTAGCAACAATAAGTGTTGTGAGGCTAATTACATGAGGGATGTGCATTAAAGTTGGAATTCCATGGCGAGGAGTTGATGGAAATATCTTGATTTTTGGTGTGCGATGGTGGGATTAGGCGTGAGCTGGCTAATCGATCATGGTGGTTTTCTCACACATACTTCCTCGTAGTTGCCAAGGTATATAGATGTAGGAGAGAAAGAGGTCGATATTTGCCCAAACTCTGATTATTCATATAAATGATGGTCGGGACTGCCTGGCTTGCGACGCTATAGTACCTACCAACATGTAACGCAAATGATGAATCATTTTTCACAGCCACGGGCTGATCCAACGCAAGACGCTTTAAGAAATGAACTCAACTATGGAGAAAAATTAGCAATAATTTCAAAATTCGGATCCCATCGAGCCCTAAAGCTCGTTATCTCTCCGAGAGCAAAAAGCAAATATGAGGACCAAACATAGTTTCGCAGTCTCGTCCATCCCATACAATATTTCCATTTCTGAACATGTTCCAGCTATTCTGGATACCTTATTGTCTCAGTCACTCGTGCATTTATATCGGCCCACTCGATCTTTCTTTGTTGTTGCTCATGGC
The DNA here is from genome assembly GCA_900074885.1 of Rhynchosporium graminicola. Classification (NCBI taxonomy): domain Eukaryota; kingdom Fungi; phylum Ascomycota; class Leotiomycetes; order Helotiales; family Ploettnerulaceae; genus Rhynchosporium; species Rhynchosporium graminicola. The sequence goes on from FJUW01000010.1 coordinate 382,191, forward strand.
GTAACCGAGACTTGATTCTCTCCTAATCTAGGGCCGGCGCAGGACAGAACGCAAAGAGATCATGTCTTTCTTCCGCAATGTACAATCTAGAGAAACTGAATGTGTGTTCAATGGAAATCATTGATTTGATACAGTTCTTTGTCACGGTTATCCACTTTGAAATAGCTCATTGATCAATCGTGCTGAGAACAGAGTGGTATGCAAGCTGTATCCGAGATGACGGAGACGGCAATGTCTCCGGGGTATCATCCGCACATCACAACCAAGACTTGTAAAAGCACGGAGAAATGTCAATGAATACTTGTCTAAATCAGGTCAGGCTTTCATCAGGAGATAGAGTCGCTTCTAATAATTAATTTGATCTCTTTTTCAAAGTTTTCGCTTCGCTGCTTGTGTCGCGCTGTCAAGTCTAGGAAGGAGTCTCATCGGTTATCTGTGTCCTCGCCTGTTTGGTGTGCAAATCGTACTGTAGAGCGGGAGAATGTGTGTATTCAAAACTGATCAACATTTCATTCGACCTTCGAGGTTTATGCAGATGTTGGTGACAAAAATAGAGCTGAATAGGTACTTTATTTTCCACGGCAGTCACAAGGCTGAAGTGGGTCCACTTCTCCCTAGCCCACAGTAAATCCTTGCGCGCATGTGATAGTGCGGAGTGATCATCAGCCTTTCTTGCAACCGAGTCATCAACACTTTATTCGAACCCAATGCAAACAATGCAAGCAATGTGATCTTTCAGGGCTAGACATCGAGCGCATGATATTCTCCATATCTGAGTTTGAAGTCTCGTGATTCGTAAGACGACTCAGGCAGACGGAGGGACGAAAGAGTAGACGGGAGGAAGGAGGAGGAGGGCGGACAAGATGTCGTCCCCAACACGGGAAGGCTCCGCGAATACTGGGTCTGCGAATGGATTAGATGAGAAACCGCGATTATCTGAGGGTGAGAAGAAGGCGAATCATATAGCTTCTGGTAAGCTTCACTCTCCTCCTCACTATATCTTCCCCCTCTACTATGTATACTAATTCATCTTTCTTTCAGAGCAAAAGCGCAGACAAGCTATTCGCGAAGGATTCGATCGCCTCACAGAACTCGTACCCGGTATAGAAGGTCAAGGGAGGAGTGAGAGTGTGGTACTTAAGAGGACGGTGGATCATATGCGTGAGCAGCTGGCCGAGAGGAAGAAATTGGTTGCGAAGCTTGAGGGTATGGGAGGGGTGGTTGAAGATGAGTTGAAGAAATGAAGAGCTTTGCTTGAGGAATAGTGAGGGTTAACTGAAGGAAGGGCGGCCAGTGGGAGAACGAAGGGTGTTGGCAAGGTAGCTGGGGAGAGTACAGGCATATGGATGGTGAAGAGGAGTTGATCATTGCATTAAGGAGGACATCTGGGAAGTATGACTTATAATTATGGCGTATTGATGGTGGAGTGAGGCGTAGGGGAATCGGAGAGATGGTGGAAGCATGTGATACCTGAAATGTGAATTTGTGGTCGAGCGTAAGGATGTGGAGGTTGGGATCCAGCAATTACTCAAGCTTTAAGAGGCTGTCACGAAGCAGAAATTAGCAGTAAAACTTGTGATGTTTTTATGTGTGATCATGATAATGTACATTGATATCTTCAAGGTTGCGATACTTTATCTACCCTTTATAACTTGTGTTCAAATTCAGCAAGAAGAACTTCAGCTGCTGTGCCGAAATCCGCAGGTTCATCAACTGGTGAGGCTCAAGTCTGGGAACTCCTAATGGCCGTATAAACTTAGAACCCATTGTCGTTTGTACCTGTATCCTCCTGACTTTAGAATCACCCGGAGGAGGCTCGTCAATCTCGGGTTCGACTGACATCTCAAGATCGGACACAGCGCGCCTGAGGAGGACATCATCAACCAGCCATTCCTCACCATTTGGTATACCCCGCAGGTCTACAACGACACGGTTGGTAGAGATGTCTTGTTGTCCAACTACAACGATGATAGAGTAGCGTTTCAAACGTGCTTCGCGGACCTTCTTAGCTAGCGATCTGGCGCTTGTGTCTAAGTCGATCGAGATTCGGTCTTGGGACTCCATCCTCATGGCACCGTGAGGGGTTTCGTTCCCCGAGTCTATACCCTGCAGTATTCTCTTACATTTCTGGGCATATTCGACGACCGCCTCAGAATCGTTGATGGCAATGATCATCACTTGCCGAGGATTCAGCCAGAATGGCCAATGGCCGTTATGATGCTCAATCAGGAGTGCCATGATCCTTTCTACTGAACCTAAAACTGCTCGATGGATCATGACCGGGGTCACTGGTCCTTGTACCTCCAGAAGCGCAGGATCCGTAGTCGTCTCGCCTTTCTGTTCGAGCTCTGGAGCTGGTGCTTGGTATTCTAAATCAAAACGCTTTGGTAGCTGGAAATCGAGCTGAATCGTTGCTGTTTGGTGTTCCCTTCGATCTGAGTCCTTTAATATGACATCAATCTTCGGCCCATAAAATGCACCATCCCCCTCATTCAGAGTCCAGTCTTGCCCACTAGCCTCAAGCGCTTCCTTGAGAGCTGCTTCAGCATTATCCCACTCCTCGATTGTCCCTATGAAATGATCCACCGGCCTCGTAGAAAGTGCTAAACGATATGGTCCAAGTCCCAAAACACCGTATGTCATCTTGATAAAGTCCAGCGTACGTTTGATTTCTTCTAGGATCTGAGATGGTCGGCAGAAAATATGTCCATCGTCCTGATGAAATCTCCGTACCCTCGTTAAACCACTTAGAGCTCCATGGACCTCATTCCGATGTAAGGGACTGAAATCTGCGTACCGTAGGGGCAGGTCTCTATAGCTCCGCTGTTTCGATGCAAAGATCAGACAATGTCCTGGGCAATTCATAGGCTTCAAGCCATACTCCTCATCCTCTCCAATCTGCCGCCCTTTCTTCTCTCCGCTCGCACCCCGGCCAGTCACCGAATACATATCATCTGCATAATTATCCCAGTGTCCAGACTTCTCCCATAGTGACTTCTTGTAGATCGTCGGTGTAATGACTTCCTGAAACCCGAAATTATCGTATTGAGCTCGCAGGAAATTGGTTAACCTGGTGAACAACTTGGTACCGTTGGGAAGAAAAATCGGCGATCCAGGATTGTAGGTAGATGTCATGAACAGCTCCTGTTCTAATCCTAGCTGTCGATGATCTGCGAGGGTTGTCGTAGTTTTATTGGTCGATTTTGCCTTCTTGGTCCTGGCTGGAGGGTCGCAAGACGTACAATAACCATTGCGGATGGTCTGTATTCGAGAAATAGTGTGAGAAGCATGTGAAGGTCGTGATCGAATCTGTAGTAGGCGCAGAGCCCTCGAGGAGCGCATCATGTATCAGCGATTGCGGTGAGCGGTCCGAATTGCCTCAAGCATATAAACAAATAGCTTAATCGCGAAGCGCGTGTTGACCCCTGCAAGTCCCGAGACAGTCAGACAGTGAGACGACCAGGGTCAGAGAGCGAGCGAGAAGCTGCAGCGTCATGATCGTGACCACAGATTCCCAGCTACCGTCCGAATACATCCCCAAATTCCCGTCCAGATCTGGTTTATTTGTTCGGCCGTTTATTTCTAACATTTCTCACTGACTTGGGACTCAATTTTCATAGCAAGTTATATTTCCCATCCTTCATTGCCAATCATGGCGTTCATTTTCCTGCTGTTAGGCTGCTGAGACTGACAAAAACAGACATCCATTCATCATGCCGCCTGGGAAAGTAAAGAAGCCACAGCTAGGCGATTCCTGGGTTGTAGAGGGCGAGAATGATGATGATCTGGAATATTCACCACAAGTTATTGAATATCAGCCCCCGGCGCGCAAGGTAACCCCGCCTCGGAAGTCAACAAGAGGTGGAACTAGGACTCCAGAGCCAGAGTTGGTGATGCCGTCACTAGATATCAACTCCATGGACGGATCTTGGGCAGACACAATAAGTACCAGTGCACGAAAAAGGGCGAACCAGTCGGCTGAAAAGGTTTTGGAAGCCAGAAGAAGAAATACACGGACAAGCAATACCAGTCCAGCGAAACTTTCGCGGGGAAAGAACCCGCCAGTCGAAGCCTCCAACATACAGGCAGCCCAGGGCGATAACTCCAGTAGCTTCAGAGATATTATTGACGTTGCCGTTGAACATCTTGCTGCTATCATGTCCTGGCTTCTCGACGTCATTACAGGTGCACTGAAAGTGCTGAAGAAACCATTATCATATTTCTTAGCTGTATGGCTTCTTTTTGGAGTCGGCGTCGTAGTACGGAATCTAGTCACAAACTCCATCTATGCATCAATGTCGCCGCTATGCCGGATACCTGGAGCTTCACTTCTGAATCTACCCTTCTGCCCTGTTCATCAAGTCGATACGCGCCATGGCTCACCTCCTCCAGTTGAATTTGATGATTTGATGGCCGTCCAAGCGAAATTCGAGGAAGTCCTTGAGGAAAGTGCGGGCGGCGTCTCTCTACCACTAGACATGAAGCGTGGTGAAGCTTCAATCCGGGATCTGCGGCAATTAGTCCGGTATAGCCAGCTGCACTCAAAGTAAGTCTCCCTGATCCCCCGATCAAACGGAACAATTGCTGACTTCACTAGAAATGAACTTGTCCTTGAGTTCGACGGTTTCATCGAAACTGCTCGAATCGCTTCATACGACTTGCAGAAATTCAATAGTCACGTAGGCCGCGCGGTAGATAGCGTCATTTCAACCACGCGATGGACGACCCGAGTACTCGATGGCATTCAAGAACGAGATGGTTCCAGAGGTTCAGTTAATGCATTTATCAATGACCGCCTACTTGCACCATTTCAACCAGTAAAGTTCACCGAAAGCGTCCTCCTTGATCAGTATATCCAACACACGCGAATTGTCGAAGAAGAAATCAACAAATTGATCATCGAGGCACAAGCTATTCTCATGGTCCTTACCAACCTCGAAGACCGACTTGATGTGATTCATGGAATTGCTACCAGGGATGATATGCACACCAAAGCTCTGAAAGAAGAGGTTCTAGCCGAATTATGGACCATGGTTGGAGGAAACCGCGGCAAGATTAACAAGATGGACAAAAAGTTAAATTTGCTACAGCATGTCGGAGTTTACCGAAAAACGGCATACGCTCACGTCTCTGGTACTATCATTCGATTGCAAGCCATGGGTGCAGGATTGGAAGACCTGCGAGAAAGAGTTGGCTCGCCAGAGTTGCTACGGGATCGGCTCGATATTCCACTTTCAGTGCATATCGAGAATATCAACAAGGGGGTAGAGAGACTGGAGGAGAGCCGCCTGAACGCCAGGAAGTTAGAGGACGAACACTTGAGACGGTCGCTAGAGCGAGGTCGCCTTGAAGGCGCGATGATTGATGGTTGATCGTCGAGGTGAGGACTATGTGGTCTAGTAGAACAGTCGGTTCGGTTACGGTTGTTGTTAGAGCCTTAGCGCCTTGGCGCAAGTGTGTGTTTGGATGCGGCAAGCGTTGACTTTCTTTGGTTTAGTGGGGTCTCATGAGGTCAATTTTACGACGATGGACGATTAGGTACTTTTGACGTTGAAGATTCTGATGATACCCGGCGGAAAGGAAACGAATACAAATGCAGTATAGCCTTCCTTGTCTTACTTTCTTTCCCTTCTGTTTCTCGTCGTGAGGACATTTCATCTGCTATCACTGTCACACTTTCATTATACCACATACATGAGAATGCATTCGACCCATAACAAAGTCTGGAAATATAACACATCTAGAACTTGTAAGTGCCATGGTTTTCACTCATAGTCGGTTTCTGGGTCACAGGAATGTGACTGCTTATTGCTCCTACTGACACTGCTCATAGCTCATTTAATACGGATCATTTAAGAGATATCTTTGCCTCGGACATTGGCTCTGCAGCAGGTGACCATAGTAGGTTTGGATATCCAATGCGAGTGAGTGTGGAGTTTAATGCCTGAGGTCTGTAGACAAACTGGGTCACCTTCATCACAAGACAGAACACACTACATGACCAATACACAATCTACATTCAACATGTATAGATTTCATCGAGAGATGTCACACATCTCGTAGCCTCACAATTGCTTAATAGCTTTTTGAGTTCATTTGACAAAGTCGCAAATATTCGTGAGCACTTTCACATGTCCTTTTCATACCCACACTATGCTTCATTCTCCGTCCCTGTACATCCCTACCTTTACAGCCGCCAACCTAGAAATACATTACTATATATCATTCTCCTCGCACTAAGGCTGATACCACAACTCTTCCAGCTAGTAACAATACTCCATATTCCCCATTGTACATCACCACCAAAGCTATTCACGATGGATTCCAAGCCTGAGGAAACTTCGATACAGTTTCCAGATGATCCGGACGCAATCCCGCTAGAACGACTGACCAGAAGAAGCGCTACAGCATCAACTGCAGCGCCAGCTGAATCGTCTCGTAATCATAATAATTTTTATGGTCAGTCAATTTGCGAGGATAGACAAGGTAGCCAATCTTCTCAAGGGGATGAAGGCATCTCTTCAACCCATCAGCCGAAGGAAGAGATAGAGAGGCCAAATGTAGACACCAATCCAGTTGAATTTGGTGGACTGATACGAATGGTCTCCAGCGGAAGCTCTCAATCGAGGGAGATTCGACGTGCGAACGCAGAGCAAGCTGGTGTTCAGAACCTCAACAGAACCCGGAGGTCTAGAGAAGCACAACACGAGGTAGTTGATGGAGTCCGACTCCCTCAAATATTTCTCCGCGAGTCTGAGTTCGCATTGAAGAATGATAAATTTGGAGCATCGATAGAAATCTCCCCAAAAGCTGCCGCTATCGCTGAGGAGGCTTTGGAAGATGAGGCAGACCCTCTTCGACAATCAGCTTCTTCAGTACGAGATAACCCGGGGGGAGGCAAATATGTTCCGGCAGGCCGCTGTTTCTTGATTCAATCAACACGCGTCTGTAGGAAATGCCTACACACGAACTGGAAAGGTACTGGCCAACTGAGGATTGAACAGCACTGCGCAAGAAAAATCATCGAGAAAATGGAGCTCCACATGGACAGGGACGACAGTATCTTCCTCAACACTCCGCTTTGGAGCTCCTATCCTGAGCCTGGCCACATGCCTATCAAAGAAAATAATGATTTCGACATATTGACGAATCACATTCAGCACGGGAGACACGTTTGGGTGACTGAGGTCCAAACCCATTTCGGTTTCGAGCTTAAGAATCGTTCAATCCTCAACACTCGTCATACCCAAGACCTGTGGAGAGCTCGAACTCTCGTTTATGCTCCGCATGATGACCCTAAAGCTCACGATCCCCTGATCAAGTTCTGTCAAGGTGATGGCCCGATCTGGTCTGAGGTCTTAGGAATCAGCAGCCTGCTGAAAAGTGACGTGCTTCAAAGCACCATGGCAGGGAGGATCGAGGGATGTAGCGAGGCAGAGCGCCAAGCCTGGCTGGAAGTCAAATGGCACTTGCCGTACATCGTCCGGCATAGCGTGGCTCACAAGTCCGATGATAATTATCGTGAGATTTGCGAAAAGTGTCACATCCCAAGCGGTGTTTTCAAGGCTCCGGATACATGCAAGTCAAATTTCGAGGATAAGTTTGCGAAGGGAAAAGAGGTTTTGGACATGACACATCTGGTTAATCCTGATTACCGGGATCCTGAGGACAGGAGAGCTGAGATTGAAAGACTTGAGAAAGAGAGAGATGAGAACGAGAGACGCGCGGAGAGTATGCTTAAGAGAGAGCCGGAGGGAAGAGAGAGAGTTTGGAGGGAGCATGGAGCGAGAAATAAGAACATCGTAGAGGACAAAAACGAGGCGAATAATTACGCAGATGGGAGTCCCGGGTCCTCGCGTGATGGCCCAAGGGCGACCGAGAGCAGCCCAACCCGGCCGGAGCTGATCACAGATAATGCAGATAATGCGGCTTCTTCAGACGCAGTCACTGGCGACCAGGATTCGGTTGCTGTCTACTCAACCTCCTCGTCTACTGGACCCAGGGATTCAAAAATTTCACGGTCATGGGGCGAGGCTGCCACCCGTCACCAGTCCTCTGACGGAAGGTTTAGTCAGAGGGTTTCGTCGTCTTTCCGAGCTATTCCGCCACGCATCCGGAAATCAATTGGGATGAAAGCGGCCAAGATTCAGGTGCCTCGAACAAAGCGGAATGAGAGATTGAATGGCACACAGTTGACTTCCGCCTCTGCTGACCCTACTCCATTGCCGACTCCGCCAAATAGTGCTTGATATGATCCCCATAACGCCCTGGCTCCTAATTCATCGTTGCCAAATACGGCTTAAAGAGACTTTTGCTCTCATAAAAAGGAAACTGTACGGCTTTCGTGGAGAATTCAACAGGTCGAAGGTTCAATAGGTTCCTTTTATGGTCGCAACACTATCTCTTACTGTTACCTGCGTCTTCTTTTCTGTCAACTTTGGCCGGGAGTATTTACCTTGGGCGAATCGCCTGAGTTACATGCCCATGACGCATTTGACTACGACTCTCGCTACCTACATCCAACTGTATGTACGATCTTCATGGCGCAGATACGACTTATTTGACATATTTTGTCTGGATTTTTATGAGTATGGGGTTCAGGCAATCAAGGAACCTATGGTTTTGGAACAGGCGTTAGGATATTTGTATGAAAATTGCTTGGATACTGTTTCTCAGTGTCACATCATCTGTCCAAGTATAACGATATACAAAACTTGCTTCTCGAGTAAATATGGGATGTCTCTGTGGCTCTATAATTGATCTTCATTATTCTAATATGCGTTTGTCCAACTCTGTCATGTCGCCCTCATACAAATTCATACAAATTCGTGGTCAGATTGAGTTACAGCAGTGAGTACATACATTTGGGATTATCTCGTGATCACGAGATTTTATCTGTTAGTACTTATAAATAGCTCGGGCGATTCCTGATATGTTCTGCGTGGCACAGTAAAACGCCCTCCCAAGCTGTGGAGAAGTTTCAAAACCAAAGTTGAATCAAATAAACCTTTCTATGGATTCTATGCAATATTCTGTGGAAGTATGCGGTTCGCCAGCTCAACGTAGATTCTGGAATTCGCATTTATTCATCGCGGGTTTTTCCGGCTGTCTCTTTAGCCCGAAAAACTTGACAATGAATAGATCCACTTAGTACCATGGCTCAGTTAAATCAGTAGTTCGACTAGAAACTCATTACGCGACTTGGGTCTGTACGTCATTCTATCACTCGGACCATGGCTAAGATCAGTAGCGATGACGTCGAAGTGAGGGCCTAAGGGCTCTTTTTGCTAGGGATCAAGATGACCAAAATTCATTAGTGCTAAGATAGTAATCCACAACCGTTCGGAGACCAGGCGACGGTTCAGTTAATTTTAAAAGGAGGGCAGATCAAGATTCTTCGAGCTGGGAGCTTGTCCTTCGAGTAAAAAGGCTAGAGAAGATTCCAGCTTATGACTCCAGCCCAACCTCTGGAATCGTTGCGTGGCTGTCCTATGTAGGAAATATTGTCAAGTTGTAAGTCACTGGACAGCTGAACCACTTGCACGAGGCATCGCACCAAAATAACAGGGTATCAAACTTAACGTTGGAGGTCTGGACAGACGAGCCAGGCAACTCCAAGAGGGGTGACGACTTTGCATAGTACCCCCTAATATTAGTTACTGGGCGGTTTGTTTATATTACTATACTAACGATGCTTGGGTAGATTCAACTACAGTAGCTTTTAAGCCCGAACTAAACCCCCGAAGTCTCCGTTAGGGATCAACTATAGCTCACTTAGCATATTACCCATATTTACTCAGTCTGTGTACGGATGCTCAGCAAGAAAGCGACACAGAGCGGCGACAAGAATATCCGCACCGACGGACTGTTTGACATGGTAATAAATTCCAGGGAATTCTACTCATAATTCTGGCGGACCTCAAGTAGTAAAATAAAAAGGCCACAGCTAAATCGACATGCTCTACTAAACAAGCCGAAAACTAGGAGTAAATTTTATCGCCACCAAGAATTGTATACATAAATATGTATAGTATATCGTTGGCTCCCTCCTTTCATGTTAAATCATTAATATCATCTTCATACTCTGCATCTTTAGGAAATACCTCCACCACTCTAATTATATATCTCTGAATCATATACGATATTGACACTTATCTCGCTGTCGAAGAGCATAAATATAGGTTTTTGTGTGTGCCTAAAGAGCAGTAAACGCAGTAGGAATATTAGTATAAACTGCTTCCGGAGTGGCAGGGTAGTAAGATTGAGCTCTAGAATCTATATTGAAGAAGTAGAAGTAGTGGAAGTATCTTCTTATAAGGTCTGGAATACCTTCAAATTTAATATCCAGGGGCATAGGATGTAATTATGAAAGGTTGCAGTATATATTTATCACCCCGCCCATATAGTACTAATTGGTATAGTATAGGGCGGTCGATCAATGTAACCGCCAAGTAAATATAATTTTAGCCTATGCTGATTTAGCTATAGCCAATAAAAAGTGATATTGATTTTAACTTGACGAAGATGCGATATCGCCAGAAGTCGATCAAAAGACATCAACCGTATCATGCGTGTCGATAGCTTCGCAAAATGAGAAAATTATCACATTGAGTTCCTCACGCAATTTCCAAGCGGAATATCCCGGAGATACTGGCTGTGTGCACCGCAAGGTTGTCGTAGGGCCATACTAATATTTAAGGAGGGCTAAGTCTATGAAACAATGACTGTGTACACTCAGCTATTTTCGGCTATTGAACGGGCTAGACCCCCCCCCCCCAATAGACAAATCACACGAATTTATGAATCAGAAGTCGATCAAATCGCCGGAAGCTTAGATATTTGCCAACATGGAGATAATTGATCCGAGCCTCGGGATGTTCTCCATTCTGCCACTGGAGATTTGGTAAGACTCGGGAGTATTTATTCTCTTCTTATAATTGCTTCAACAGTGTCTTATCCTGTTTCTTTGATGACTTCAGGTATTCGATCGCTAGAAACTCGTTATTTAATATAGGGGCACTTCTAGACCAATTAAATGCCTGTAGATCGCTTCCTAAAATGCCAGATTTCGTCTCGCGATATCATGAGATCCTCTTCACAAGCCGCAAAATATACGAACAGGTAGCTGCTGAATCGCCTTCTGATTTCAATGGCAATTCATTCCCAATGCCTGTAGAGCCATAATAATAACATAAATTGTGGTTCAAAGCAAAGAATAAAGGAGTGCGACGGGACATCAAAAATTTACCTGACGCCATTTCAAGGGGAATCTGCGATCTACCTTGGAACACACTGAAGTGTCGAATCCGAATCGGGGCTTCGGATATGAGCGACAGTGCGCAACTCATCTGTTTCTATGAGAGAGCTTGAGCTCTGGTTGAGATACTCAGAGGCGCGAAGGGTTTCGCTCTCTGGGTGGTGTTCAAGCATGAGAAGGACAGGAGCTGGTTCGAGGATTGACATCCTCGATGTTCGATCAAAGACATGGCCGGATTATCGTCATGATTAAGAGAATCACCAGGGTCAAAGTGGGACTACTAGCTCATCTTTCTATTGTTCTTTCAACTTCGGAACGTAGAGAATGCTAAAATGTATTCCACGGAGATGGCCGGGAACAGGAGTACCAAAAGATGAGCGAAGATTTCGCAAGAGCCGGGTCGATCATGAAGAGATAGATACCTTGTAGATCACCACTGAATACGGTATATACCACGGTATGCCAGTCGAGCGGCATCTTAACCTCGTCTACATGTGGGGAGAGGGCAAATTAGATGTATTACTGTCCGAAATAACAAATATGCTTCAGCTCTTGGTACATAGTCTACTGCATGGAAACTCGCCTCATGAGACCGAACAGAAAGAACTATATTCCACTGGCCTCAGGGTAGGGGTCTTGCAGGATATATCTGTCGCACGGTATCGAGCCATGAGGGCTTACAATCCTGTGTCGCTTGAGTGTCGAAGAATTTTCCAGAGACCATCGACCCAGCCTAGATTACGGATCTCGATCCGAAAAGTCGAGATAGAGACGTGTGGCATGGTGTTTGAATCAATGGTATCCCGCTTTTGAACAGTGAGGAGACGACCAAAATAACTGCGGAATGGGATCGCCATACTCGATAGTTCAAAAGAGCTGATTGTAGCTCTCGATAACTTATGATTGGGAATTACGAGGTACTTCCTGGAAGATCAAAAGCTGCTACCGACAAAAAGGAACAATTCATGATGGCACAGAGCTTGATGAATGCTTTTAAAAACCTTGAAGACACAGAACGGCGCCAATGTGAGGCTATCATGACCACATATCTACCCATTCAGAAGCCATATCCTGAGACTTGACTTCAATAGAAGCGAGAAGACATCCTTCTACATAGTTTAATTTTAGGAGATACCTTTAGAGTATCACGAAGGCATATGGAGGCATGATTCGATGAACTTCACTTCTCACCTCTTTGAGTCGTCGAGGCTCCAGCCTTGATTGCGTTGTCAGAACGGTATGAAGATATTCGCCTGATTGTGTGACACGCACCATTTCTGGTACCTTGGTAAGGAGGAGCTGTAACTTTCTCTTCTAACCACAAAAGATAGAAAGACATGAACATGTTTCCTGTGGCCAAAGGAACCATTGCGCCTTGAAATTTGATATTCTGTGGAAGCTGAAAGAATGACACATTCTGACGACCCCACCAAGAAGCTCCCCTGCACCTGCTCATCTGAACCACTACCTACGTCGGATCAGCAACTCGACACTTTTAACCTCAAGAATTCCAATTTCTTCCCAACCGCATTGAAGATGGTTCAGACCAGGCTCCCCGTTTGATAACGAAACGCAAGACATTCGAACAGGTAAGACAAGATGCGCGCGTCTGTACGGTACAGCAATGGCGGGGTGATCATAGCTACTCTGCTATGTATCACAGCTTCCGCTGGCCCTTTCATTCCTCGTCGAGATGGTAAGAATCTTGCTGTATCAATTAGAAGCTTCGTGCTAACCGTTGTGAATTGGAGGGGTCTCAGACGCATTCAATCCCTGGGTCTCGGTCAACCCCAGCGGGCTCCCAATAGCAACATACACACCCAGCGTCACAACTATCAAAGGGGTCGAGACAACCCTCAATCCTCTCCCATTCAGCTTGACTGCTACTGGGACAGCTTTACAAACGGTCTCGCAATCTGCGGAGACAGCAGCTGCTACGGGTGAAGGTTCGTTCCAGGAATGTCATAATCGCGATTCGAAGTATGCGCCTTTCTGTAATCCGAAGAATGGATCCGATGTCAATGTGGATGGTAAATATTATGGTACGATATTTGATCTGTATTGAAGATCACAAGGAGACATTGACGCATCACAGTGACCTGGGATAGGGATTACTTCAGCCAGAAGAATGCGTCAGTCAACATCATTGCCAACTACATCAACGATACAGGCCATGGAATCGTTGCCTTCATATCAGATCCTGTTTCTGTCAGCGATGGATACTTTGTTTGGACGATCCAAAAAGACTGGCTGCAGGACATGAAGGAAAATAATGTTACGCTTTTCCTCAACCGCATCAATCCTCCACTTGGCGCTCCGACCAGTCTCGAAGGTACATGTTAGCTTTGCTGTTCTGAGGACCCAATAGCTAATAGTATAGGTCCAACTGTTCGAGTCCAGGTATACGAAAAGCCAATCTACCACCAACCTCCCTCCGAACCACCCAAAGGCCAATCCCTCTACATCGCTCTCCCCACTGTCTTAGGCTTCGTCATTCTGATCGTAATCGGTGGCTATTTCTGGAACCGCAAAACCCACAAGATAGGACTTGGAAATGTAATGGGCCGACGCTCTGGATACGGTAGTAGAAAGTCCAAAAGCCAGAGGTTGGGACTGGGTAAGCAAGACGAAGTTGGTATTCAATTGAGGGAAAGGGAGTTGATGGCTGATGGTCAATACCGAGATATTCCTGCCAAGATTACTATGAGTCCTGGAAGAGAGAGGGAGAGGAGAGATAGTGACGGTTTGGGTAGTTTGGCCGGTAGTCCTACGGGAATGGGAGGGCAGAATTACTTTCGGGATGAGTTGAAAAGGCAAGGTGGTATGCGATGAAAACCAGCATGGCGCATTATTGATTCGAATGGGATTCTGTGGCGATCTGGATTGGAGGGGGCGACCAAAACGGCGTCGATAGGGATGCAGGTATTATGTCTCTGTGTGCCAACGAAAGCAGAAAATAATGAACACTGCTTCTAGATATCCCTTTTGCTACATTAATATCAACTCACCCTCATTTTCCTTTACATTTGTAACCACACTTATTTTAAGGGAGTCTTTATGGTTTATGTCCAGGACATACCCCGCCAAGTGCGAAGATCCGCCTCCATTTGTCTCCATCAAATACACTTTTTATATCCTCATCCCTGTTCGCGGATATTTTTAGACTCCCTCCAGGACTCCACTTCTCCACTAGCTACTGTAATTAGTCTCTTAACTATTCATTAACAGATGTCATATTCGGAAATTAAAAAGCTTGTTTGGATAGGTGAAATGGTCGACATGTGGCTCCTGAAAATACTCATCTGAGCTAAATTCCTCGGACGAAGTTGTGCGCTGCTTTCAATACTTGCTTTAAGTGAATAACTTTTGGGACTCTGAATCTGAATCTGTGGTATACTTGGGTGCGGCACGATTGGGTGAGTCATTGTGCGCGGTCCTAGTCTCACTATGGACTCAAACCTCGGTGAGAGGTGTTTTTGGCATTCGAGTGATCGATCCGCTTTCTGTAGATCAAACATCCATGGAAAAAGAGACTTTCATCTGCTTCGTCAAAGATCAAGCGACTGGTGTTTTAGCAAGCAGTATGAAACAGGAGATATCATCGATATACTGCAAGTATAAAAAAATTCCATTCCAAATAAAACTCACTCACTTGCACTTCCAAACCTCATCAGCTCGCAAGTCGGTTCCGAAGTCTCGAAAGAGTGATGGGAAATAACTAGAAATAAGACTTCAAGATCATGTAGCTTCCCGATGATTCTCCTGAGTCATACGTAAGGCGAATTTAATCAGCCTCGATATTCTAAGCGTCTCTGGATATCGCCAAGTCGAACGTTAGCAGATTCAGCCCGTTCTTAACTCTGTCGTAGCACCACCATTCGGACAAACCGCCTAGCAGAATATGTTCATTGATTTAGCATAATCATCGTTAAACATCCGAAGGACTTTCCTGCGCGTTAGGCGGCGCGTGACTATGCAATGGAAGGCATGCCAGCATAAGACACAGCTGCGAACTTACCCAAAGAGCTGTGAAGCAAGTCTTCGAAACTCACGGCATGGGCTTCAGTGTTTGTTGGCCCTAGGGACTGTTCTCTGTCGGCTATTTCATAAGATGGAAGAGAAAGTCGGAGGGGAGATATGGTTATGAGTGCATTTCTAAGCGATCTTCCTTCGGAGAGAAACAGTGGCGAGATGGAGGGATATGAGGGACCGGTACTGTGATTTATGAGGACGGCCGTTTTGGTAGGCGTCAGAAAATTTGAGGACTTGTGAGATGCTACATTGTGGCCGTGTGAGATTCCGACCCAGTGGAATGTTTTGAGCTTGAGGATGAAGTGGACCTAGCCGGACAGAAACATGCCTTCACAGATTCTGAGGATATTGTCACCAATACAACTGCTGGAGGGCCAGTTCATCAATAGCTTTCCAAGGATGTAGTCTTGAAAGAGGCTAATAGTATCCAAACAAACTTGCCGGTGTGAGGAAAACAAAATTGCGAAAGTTAGCGTATTGTGCCTCTAACTATGGTCTGAGGATCAACTTACAACATATCGTCACTACCAAATCGCTTGCTAAGCAGTCCGATGCTGTTTAAGACAGTCCAAATATCGGGTCCGAAGTCAGTCAAGAGGACCGGCGAGAGAGAGCCCATGTTGAGATATTTTGATGCTAAGACTTTAAGCGATGTTTACGTGTGCTGATTCTTCCGCTCCGAAAAGTTTGCTACACCTTGGGCCATACACACGCGACTTCTTCAAAGCGAGAGCACCTACCTCACTTCGGACCATCGTCACGCATTCACCTTTGCGATTTGATCATTTTGACATCTGATTTTGAGGTTTCGCATCGTGTACTGCCTGGGAACCTCTTTCAAATCCTTCATCAACAACGCGACAACGCTCGCAGATAGCAACGAGCTCTTCTGTACCTCCTTCTAGAGTACTACGGTGTGCAAGACAACGAACACGCCATGAATTCTGCAGGATACAAGTATAGCTACATCAGCCAACTTCCTCTCATGTTCACCTTGATCGACGGGGGTCGCGATTTCGGACCCAGTAGCAACGGTCTCACAAAGAAGCAACAGCAACTATGGGCGACAGTCGGCGATTTTAGAGACCGAGTCCTTCAGGACCCTGTCCATTATAATGATGATCCCACTGTTCAGCAATACATGCTAGAGCTGTGGACATGGAATCAATACTGTAAGTACGATCTGATACGTGATTGAAGACTTGAACAGATCACTGACTATGTATGTGTAGGGTATGAGACACCATTTCCGGGACATGAACCGGAGAAGATTGAGGTGGAAGACATGGAGGAAGACGGCTATGATCCTGCAAGCCTTGAGTTTGAAACGGCACCGGAGTACGAAGGTAACATTTTTGCCTATACACCATCTGCTGTTCTGACTCAGTATCACCCTTTCAATTCCGACTCCGAGGTAGATCACAGCCAGGGAATACACGCTCACCACTCACTGTCGTCGCCAACCCGCCACTATCCAACTATACAACCAATTTCCGAAGAATCACTTCGTACCGAGTGCCGTGAAGCAATCTTGCAGCACAAAGGACCAGATTATATCCCGTATCATGGCTGGGATGAAGAGACCGGTAAGTGGATTTCCAGCCCTCTCCATACAAACCTGCCATCAAGCTCCGACCTGACCCCCTGCTACAGGCATACCCCGCTACTCCATCCTCTGCCTCGCCTCGAACGGCTTCTTCGCCCTCTGCGGGCCTCGCTCAGAATACTTCCGCGTCGTCAAGCAGCACTTCTCCTCCACCGCACGGATCATGTATCAGCGCGCGCGCAACGGTCTCATGGTAATCTGGATCGAAGCCCCGAGAACCAACCACGTCGTCGAGTTTCGCGAGAATGTAAGGATGTGGAATGCATTCAAAGCATGCTGGGCGTTTTTGAAGTGCTGGTCTGATGCGGCGGGCGAGGGTGGGGCGGATAATATTGCGGACTTCTTGATGGGATGGAGAGGAGATGAGAGGGTGGGTGAGGTGATTGAGATGGAGTATCCGCCGCTGCAGGTTTATAATCCGTTTAGGCGTTGATGGGAGGCTGGGTGATGGAGCGAGATGGGTGAAGCTGATGAGTAGTTGAGTTTGACTCAGTAGAGTATTGAACATGTCGTTGCAAAGCAGATCTTGGAGGAAGATCTTGAAAGATAAGCCTGCTACAGGATTCGAGTATCGTAATTTAATGAATGACTGGTCTGGTCTCGTTGTATGATAGAGCATGTGGGATAGTGACAGTCAGATATTCTTTGTCGGGCATCATGCCATCAATCTAGCACTCGCCAACCAAAGTGATCCTGACCTGAGGACCCACTATTCTACATACTTGCCATAGAGAGGTTCTTAGTGATTCTGGGATCTAAATGATTGGCAAATCTGGTAATAGGCGCTCTACTACGGAAATCTAGCATCTGCTGATGAAAGAGACCTCATCTCAAATCTCGGCGGAACCTGGAACAGGAACGAAGTGTCCAGATTCCGTTGTGGGAATCTTCGTTCGCTGAGTATACTGCTATCGTCTGGACTCTGTAATTTGTGAGCCATATAATCCAATAGTGATATCCAATGTCACTAGAACTATTCGCTTAGAAAGTAGCTGGCGACTTGTTTACCTATGTTCGCTTGAGCAAAAAGCAAGGTTTGGCCTGCGAGGATCGTTCGTACCTTTGTAGCGGTAAAAGCTATGGCGTCTCCGGTGAAATAGACCTCGCCATATGACTATTAATGTCTTGATTTTGACGAGAAATATTTAGGCCCAAAAACAACCACATCCCCTCCGCTTCGAAGTTCTCTTGAAACAGAACCCCGGAAAATCCCAAAATCGCTTCTCTCTATTGGATTCCGGAACTAAAATCATAATTCCATAGCAGTCTATCTTATCTGAAAGACGCGTTCATCTCCAACTTGAAGCGTGATTCGATCTATGAGGATCCTTGAAGCAGATGAATGGTACGAGCAGAACTCTTTGGCCAAGTACAAGAGTTATTCCTTTGGCTCTCTTAGTAGTCTGTTGCCAAGCAGTGGAAATCTTTGAAGCGGCACAGCAGGTTCGCAAATTCCAGAGTACGGACAAGGCGAATATGTCATGCTATGCGACGACTTGGATGAAATGGTCTTCTTTCATATTTGCGGGATGTTGTGAGAAGTCTGATACGATGGTCAATGCATCCTGCTTCATGAAAAACGGGGATGGTAGGCAGGAAGCAGGGAGAGTCGGTTAAGCTATTTGGACCTAAACGAGGACGAGGAAGGAATGTTCGTTATAATACGACCTCCAGGGGAGTGATTATAGAAAGATAGAAGAGATGACCAGGTTAGACGAATTTCGTCTTAGGGCTTGCCCAAGTAAGTGTGTCCGAGATAACGAGGGGAATATTTTGAGGCCTTTGATCGAGTGAAAACTCTGAGTATACTGTAGCAAAGAAAACAAAACAATGCGTTCCGTTCGATATAAGCCGTAATATCACACCTTTGCATCTCGCTCTCACATCCTAGCCCACCTCGTCTCCGTGAATGGTCTGGAATGGGCGTTGAGATATACGGGCAGGTCTACACAACTTCTTTCTTTAGACAAGACGAGTGGTTGAAGATTCAGGGTTACTAAGATGTGACTTGGAATACAGGCCATGGTCGAAGGAAAGAGAGAGAGAGAGAGAGCTACAACAGTATATCCTCATAACATGTACTCGTAATATATTTGTCGGGCAATCTCATTGTGAATACAAATAAACGCATGCTATGCTGTACTGTACTGTACTGTACTCCCGGCCCGTCGTTATCGTTACGCGAGCATTACGGCCCCGGATCCTCCGCCCCATGAACCCGGTCAGGATCTACTCCGTACATGTGATCGATCCACCCATCTAGCTAGCTATATCTGGCCACGCTATTGACACGGGCCGAGCTCTAATGAAGCATTGGCGAATCAGCATCTCCATGTCACATCCGACCTTTCCTCTTCTGTCATGCTGTCAACACCAAGTCCAGCTCAAGCTCTCAGTTCCGTTCAGGAGACAAACAAGCAAACAAGAAATGGAAGATCTGCCGCAATGTCACAGCGCAGTGCAGCGCACAGTACGGTAAGTCCAGACCGCTGCAGCAGCTGTAGCCATGTCGCAAGAATATGATCAAGTGCAGTCAAGTGCAGTCAAGTCAACGCAGTCACTTCCACGACGACCTCATCATCCATCCATCCATTCATTCATTGAATATTGCTGTGTCTGTGTCGGTGTCTCATTCTCGTCACTTTGTATCACGACCTCCTCTATGAAGCCACTCTTCGTGCAACTGCTCATCTCCCCGCGTCCATCCCTTACTTACTTCCTCTTACTTCCTTCGATCGTAGCTAGTCCTCCGTTCGTGTCGAAATCCGGGACTCAGGCGATTTAATCAATCAATCAATCAATAATCTCCTTCCTCACTGTCTCTCGTCCGGTTATCGCGAACTTCTCTCGAGGACCCTTTGAAAGCGTCACGTCACGCGCGAGTTGAAGGAACCCCAATGCTGCTTGATCTCCGGTGACGGCTACTCTGCTATACAGTAGGGGGAAAAACAATCGATTCTTCAAGATGTCTTTCATGTTCCCAGTACGTGCGACAAGCGGATCGAGCAGCATGCACCGACGAGATCCTCAATCAGCAGGCTCTTTGCCCGCCATTTCCGAGGACGGTTCTTCGTTCCTGGAACCTCGAGACGCGCCTCCTGTTCCTGAGCGAGCCTGGAATCGTCCGCCATATAAGAATTCGGCGCTGGGTACACCGCCTAGTCTGAAATCTGGTGGAAGTCCTCCGCCGTATACACACTTCGATTCCAGCAAAGACGAATTACAAGCACCAGAGGGAGATAAGTTAACTCAGCTAAGGGGACGTCTGGAGAATAATAAGCATATTTCGAAGAGGGGCGGATGGAAGAGGCTTGCGATCATCGCTGCGATCGTTATATTGTGTTTGGTGGGGTTGATTGTTGGTTTGGCGGTAGGCTTGCGGAATAAACACAACGGCTCTTCATCGTAAGATTCTCAACTCATGCCCGTGTGGTTTATGGCTTAAGATTGCAGGGAAAGAAGTGGCAGCAGCAGCCCGAATGGCGGCGCATCAGGTACTGTCGTCGCCGCTCCAGATTCATCGAACAATGCCACATTCCCAGCTGGTTCCTACAGATTCGATACCTATCTCAACACTGCCTCTGCGAACTGCACCTCCAATCCAGCAACATGGCGATGCTATCCCTACTTCACCTACGCCACCAGCCCAACACAATCGACAGCAACCTTCGATTGGATCATCTCTCCTTCCATAGGAAACAAATACACCATCTCCTCAACCCAAAACTTCTTCTCCATCATCTTCAATAACGCATCACTCTCACTCATGAACGCAGGGGCAGATGACGAACACTATTTCTTCCAGACCATGATGGATAAGCCTACCAAACCGGTTGCGCAACTAGGGAGCCAGAATGTCGCAAGCACGTGCTTTTTCAATTCGACTACTCTCCAGGGCTCCCTTTATACGAAGATGCCCAAGACATTTATGGTCAATAACGACACCTCATCTATGGATACCAATGGACCGTTTTCAGCTTGGCCATTCGCTGTCAAGGTCGAGCAAGTAGCTTCAGCAGGATCCGGAACACCAACATGTCTTGGTCCATCTGGAGAGAACTTAGGTGAATTCAGTGTAGCTGACACGACGCAGTTATGTGATTGCTTGTACTTGAATACGGGCACATGATTTATGTTTGATCTATAATGGGTGTTTGGGTGGTTTTGGTCTATAATGGGGTTGGGGCGCAATTTGTGGATATTAAGGGCGCCTGTCTTGATACCACGGCTTGGATGATGACTGGATGGACACACACATATATTTACGATTTACTTCACTTCGTGCCCTTCCTGTATATACGTTCCATAAACGACCAGATGTAGTGTAATGTCAATTCATTTGCTAAGCGCTCTTGTTTCATGGCTGAGTTTTGTATACGCTCGTTTAGGATGACTTGTAAGACGGATGCATTGCCGGCTGTGTCGGGGCTCGAAGTGTAGATTGCGGATATCGTGGCTATCTATAAAAGTGCCCTTCCTCAGGTCCTCAGGTTTTTAGGAGTCTGAAACTATCCACAGGGGGTGCGTGTTGTTGTATTTTTTCTACTGTGAATTCACAGTGAACAGGTTCGGACTTCTGGAGAAACCGAGTGTCTCGTCTTAACCAGACAAAATATATGGCGCTAGCGTTTTAGCGTCAATCCCTAGTGTTTTTTTTTTTTTTAGAAAAATGGATTAATTCTGTAGAGTGACCTTATCTTGGCTGGCAACCAATGCTGCGAAGCGAGAGATCATAATTTTCTGAGTGTCTCAAGAGTGACGCCAAACTGCTGTAGCGCCACCTGTCTTACCTGAGCTGATTTAATACGGTACCTTCAGCTGAACAATAGAGGCAATGGGACACAGAGAAAATATTCATTAAGTTAATAATCCATGAGGTAGTGCTAGTAAGTCTGTCTCTACTTCATCTGAGGACTGGCCACTGTGGTGTCTTATCATGCTCTGTAAAGTTTCCAGACATTGAAAGCCAAGAATCAAGCTTGACAAATCCCCGGCGCCTGCTGCCAGGTGAATCAGCGGGATGGGTATCGAGGACCGTGTGGTTCGAAATGGCGACCTCCGGGAACGCCAAACTCCAAAGCAAATGCAATGCGACCCCGGCCACTCTCAATGACTGAATCTAGTTGAGTGATGTAACAATCTCGTCGTCGGAATTTTCAGTGAGATCTATAATGACGCTCTTTCCAGGTTTCATCTTCTTGCGGGGACTATCGTCACTGCTGTTACTGTTGTGCTCCCGTTTAATCGATGGACTAGGATAGAGTTTGTGGACGTCGACAAGTGCGGAGGTAGGGGCTACCTCAGCTTCCGGAGATGGGGTTCGTTCGATGATCAAAAGGCTCTTGAGAGCATCTAGAATCACTCAGAAGGACAGAACAAACAAATGAGTGTCCTGCAGCTCTTACCGTGAGATCTGTATTTAAATCGGAAAATCGCCAGGGGACGATCTTCGCCATCTAGAAGCCTGTAGCTTATGGCGGTCGGTTTGACTAGTCCGCATGGTGGCCCAAGCCTTCATACATATCAGTTACTGAACACTGTCTGAATACTCGGAGGCCCTTACAGCACCGAGTGGGACTTTGTCTCGCCTTTGAGAGCCTTCTCATGAACCTTTGCATTTTCCATAATGATTTCAATCGCATCTCGAGCTCTTTTCGATTTTATCCTTCCTGATGTTTTGGCTCGATAAAAGGTCACAACTATTTCACCAACTTCAGCGATACGCTGGGAGTCCTTCTCAACATCTTTGAGCTTCTCATCCTCCAGATCTATAGACGTCAGAACGTATAAAACGGAATGAGGAGATTGAATTACAGGTCTCGATCTTTGAAAATCTAAATTTTTGTAGTAAAAATTGGTCGTCGTAGCCAGGAACTGGAGTCTGAGCGCCATCTATGACATCTGTCATGCGAGTATGGACTTCTTTTCCAGTGAGGTACGCCTTTCTAGCGCTCTTTTGTATCAGAGGGTTGCGTACGACCTTTCCATCAATCTGGATTGAGGTTGCAAGGTCCGAAGTCATGATAAATCCGGGATTAAGATTTATATCGACAGTGAATTCTTCGTCCGTGGCAGACTCCACATACTTCGTAACAGTTCGAGTACGTTTGTACTGCTCAACAGGGCTGATGCTGGCCTGTACCTCCTCATCGTCATCGTACTCTTGTAAGGCAAATTTGTCAATCTTGATGTAAACTTCCAGACCAGGTACATCTTCCAGGACCGCCATCTGCAAAATGTTGTCGCAGAGGAAGGCCTAAACTCGCCAATTCCAGTTAGCGGAGGCCTACCAATGATATGGGTCATGACCGGACCGTTTCAACCAGCACTGTGAGCCAGCAAGGGACTTGACTGGCAGCATGGGAATGGATTCGAGCCTGCTGCTTTTGACTTACCTTGAGGCGTTTCCTAGACTGGCCCGCTAAGCTGGTTTGACGCGTCAGAAGATTTTATAAAGATGACAGATACGATCTATTAAGAAGAAAGGAGAAAGGCAGCGATTTTCTGTGTCAGTTCGCGAAGTCGCGGGAAGGGACTGAAGGGACGATGTCAAGTTTCTTAGATTGTTTCTAATCGCAGGGAGAGGAGGAAGTCGCGATGACCAGAATCTTGAAATCCAACGAACTCTCACGTGACGCCCCTTGAGCCTCGTGGTTAAAGCACAGAAACACTATACCATTATTCTTTAGTCCATTTAGCGTGACAGTATGCACATCTGCTTAATCGCAGAAAGTTCTGTGCCACTTTGCTTTCAATATTTTGATCATGTTTCTGCAGCCAAGTACGTGTTGCCCAAAACTATGTTGAGAATTCAGCAAGATCCTTCGATAATTTCTTTTGCATCCCTAAGCGATGTTAAAGATGGTAGAAAAGCTGGATATATTTCTGGGTTTATCTGGTGGGATTAGTCTTGTCACATCGGCATGGGTAGCCATGATCATGAGCCTTTCACAGTTCCCAGATTTGGCCTTTAGCTGAGAGCTTGGACGATGTGGGAACGTTACTTTGCTAAAATCTAGACCCCTTCCAACGAGTGGGTTGTCTTCCTTTTGATTTTCTCTCCGCAGGTTAAATCAGCCTAAAGAAAGGTTGAATTGCATGTGGTTCATGAGAAGGCAATTCAGATATCGTCGGTCGGCAGTTGTGGTTGCGTGCTTCATCTCGCATCTGTCTTCATCAACTGAAACTTAGGAATCGAGGGTCTATATAATGAGCCTTTAATGGAGAAAAGTAATAGTTAGAAAGCGCAGTCAAAAGTCCATCGACGATTTCAGCTTCATTTTATGTCGATATAGAAAATATTGTATATTGAAAGATGTTAAAGTTGCGGGTGGCGAATGAAATTAAGCGAGCTTTTATTTACTTTACTAATTACTAAAAGTTTAAAAAAAAAAACCTCAAAAAAAATCGCAAAAAAGTAATTTATATACGCGATTTTACCACGCGCAGATACCAGAAGAGACCATTTTCAGGTTTTACACGAGGTAGTTTTATCACTTTTCCTTCTTCATTGCACGGAAGACAATAGAGAAGATAATGCGGTGTTAGCACCACACAAACGTCATCAAACATGGACGTTATCTTTCCTGGATGCTCGAGGTTGCGGAACTCATAGTCCTCGGTTCTGGAGCGTCCATTCGGACACCATTCCGAGGCCCCTCACATGCAGGGGCTTGTACGCAGCGTCCTTTGACTTGAACTGAGTACATTCGGACGGCAAGTTGCAAAAACCCACTGACCTTATCATCTTTGATTTTCGCTCGCTTTTACCACGAGTAGCGACGCGATGTAGCTTTTACCACTACACCACGGCGTCAAAGAGATGTATTTTGACTGCTTATTTTGCTATATAAGCGCCATAATGATTAACCGAGAGCCAAACAGATATGCAATAACACCGATTTATCCTCAAAACCTTTATAAGCAGACTTTTACATCAACGTGGGTCGCACAATTTATACAACTTCTGATTGTTTTCAACTGGCTTTATTTTTCCTATGATCTATATGCATTTATGGATTTGCACAACCTGTTCCTGCATTTTGGAAGCGTCGTCAATTCTTGATACAATTCAACGCCACGGGAGACTAAGCAGCAGTATCCAGGGTTTTATCCCCCAGGCCTGGAAAGCAGGATACAGAGAATCAGAATCTAATACAGAGCAGAGCCTGCTCGGGATATCTCCATGGCTGCGCAGCACCAAAAGATTGACGCTTCATCGTTGGCCGGTAGAGATTTTCTTAGCGTTAGTAGCACTATCATCGGAGACACTTTCATCGTGGTTGCGTTTGTTTTCGGTGCACAGTCTCTGTAATCAGATATGAGCTTCTCCAGATCATATGCGCGCGCACAGGAGCGTCTATATACTCACTTGGATTACCTCAGGAACAGTAGCATCCATTCGACCACCAGTCTCGCACGAGTCTTTGAGAGGTACGAACAGAGATTCTTCCTAGGTTAGCAGGTCAGCCAGATATATCAATGATGAGTATTAAGTAGAACTTACCTCCAAACATTCGGCATTCAGGTGAGATTCATGCTTGCCACGCTCTAAATCCTCCTGCTTCTTGGCATCCCTGACCTTCTAATGGCAATAGTCTACATCATCAAGTATAGCCTTTGCGTCTACGGACTTTGCTTGAGCGAGATCTGCCTGGTTGGCTGCCATTGTTGATTTGGCCTTTTTTATACGGAGTGTGAGGGTATTGATAATTGCTTCGTCGGCGGTGAGGCTGGATCTGTGAAGCTCTTGATAATTTCCATTGAGGAACGCCAGCCGATGGAATCCTTTGGGATCATTCTCAAAGTTGTAGACCGGCACAGCCACGGCCGATGCAAGCTTCCTATCGTCCTCGACCAGACGGCGCACGAGATCACCCTTGTTTCCAGTAGCACTCAGGCCTCGCGTCTTGCATGTTGACTTGAGGTGATGAACAGCATGCTGGTTGTAGTTCTTGTTGTTATTGTTGTTCATGTTCCTTGTTTGTCGATCATCCGACCGCGAGAGGAGAAATTGTGTTTGGTCGGCGTGATTGAGTGTGCAATGAAGTCGACCTTGGGCCCGAGAATTTGGAAGAGAACAAGAGGACGAGATGGAGAAGATCAAGTGTCGCAGACGAAGGTAGCCAGAAAAAAGCTACCAATTCCTGGCAGGGGTCTAGTCACGATATTCAATTGAGTCTTGCGGTGAATTCAGCGAGCGTGACAACCAAAGGTGAGCTACAGTTACTTCCTTACCTTACAGAGGCGCAACTTCCGTGCAGCATTAGCATTTTGTATATGTAACCCAATATCTTTACCCATGAAGGATGAACAATCGGCCTTACATATAGGTGAACTCGCCGACCTACACTTTCTTTCACGAACCTCGCCAATCCACAAACGTTCGTCTGATCGAGGACATAATTGCTCCTCTTTTCAAGAGATTGTCGATACAGTCGATTGTTTACATTCAAGCGAGGAGTGCCCATGACAAGACGGATTTTGCTAGGATATCGGCTATCTCTGGGCAAGAACACGAAAATCCAGGTGGATTTAAAAACCTGGAGGAGGCTCGCGATGCTTTGAGTCGGGCTGCAGATGGATTATTCCGTATCTTTTACATGTTTGAGTAAGTACTGCCATATGTCTCAAGCATATTAAGGATTATCTCAAGGCTATCACTTATTTGTGACATGTGCTGACTCAACACGTATAGTGATGAGCTGCCAATATTCTTGCAGTCAGCAGAAACCCTCGGTAAGCTCGACAAGTACTCGACACAGCTCTCTGATTGGATCTCGCGTTCGAGGAACTCATGATCACCAAAAGCAACCGCTTCACCAACAGAGATTCGGGGTGCCGCCCTGCTGAAGATACACCACGCGACAGCAAAAATCATAGCTAGCCTCAACACGGAGTCAAGTGAAATGAGAGACGTCTGCGAAGAGGACCCGAACGATTTCGTCTATCAAAGCTTGGCCGATTTCGAGGTCGTTATCAACCTTTCCACACAATTGATTGCAGCTGTAGTAAAGGATGCAGAGAATGGCAAGCCGCCCTTGACATTCAGTAGTGATCTAGGCTTGATAGGACCACTTTACTACGTCTGCATCAGCTGTCCTGATTTAGCTCTTCGAGAAAAGGCGATGGAGCTGTTGTTGAGTTGTCCTCGATGAGAGGCAGTGTAGAACAATGTTTTGATAGCTCAAATGATTCAGCAATCCTGGGACCTCGAAGCAAGTAACGAACCGCAAATCGACGAGTTTGGTTTTCCTGTGTCTTTTACAGGCAATGGCGCTGTGCATAACATGTACTTTGCTCGGCCAATTGAGATTGAAACAAATAGCTCCTTTGGTTCTCCGGCTGGCCAAGGCCAAATGCCCTGATACAAAGAGACGACAAATTTTGACAGCGGATATGTTGAGCTATGACTGGTAGCACGTCTTTAAATGCCATGAACCATATTCTAGGTATCGAGAAGTGTCACATAAGATATCTTGGAGGCATGAAGACATAAGAGGAACTGAGCTTTACTTTTGATTTCCATGGGCCCTCTTCCCGAGTCTCCCCATCCTAACAAATTATATGTTGAAAGCGGCCAGGAGCCTTTGGTCCAGAGGCGGATCAAATCGATCAGCATGAGCATTTGGGATTTAAAAAGTCCGCGTCTTATATCTTAAGATAAATTTTGAATCCCCAACCTCTGACGATCCTGCGAAGTTTTCTATGTCGTTACCGTTAAGAAACTTGCAACTAGATCGTAGCTGCTTGACCATGATTAATAACAAATGGAGAATCTCCAACAGACGCACAAGAGAAATCACTTCGCTTTGAATATGAAATCAATCTACTGTTTGACATCAACGTTCTTGTGCCCTTTCGGATGCCGAATCATGACACCTCCCCCATCGCCTCCGAAATTATGCTCATCCTTGAATCTAGCCAACAACTCAAACCCCACGCTTCTATACATCCATTCTCCGGACGCGCTTGCTTCCAAACCCGTAACAACACCGTCACTATCTGCCCTACCGCACACCTCAGCCATTAGTCTCTTCCCAATACCCCTACCATGATGCTCCTCTAGCACCACGACACTCTGCGCATGCCACCTATTCCTCCTATCTTCCCTTCCCTGCCAATACAACTCATCTCCCTCTTCTGTCATCGCTTTAAACTTCTTAACCGCCTCAGGATCTTCACTCCTATTCCCACCAACCCACCACAACTTCGTTGTCACATAAACTCCCCACACCCAGCTCAACATCATCACCCAAACCCACCACGTGACAGCCCCCTCTCGATCCAATTTGTTCGCGAACTCATCATCGCCCATCCTCACGAATTGCATATAACCTACCGGCTCCTCGGGCCTGCTCTTCTCGCACGCAAAATACGTGATATTGCGCGGCGAGAACATGCGTGCCTGGGCACGTGTCTGGAATCCGAATTCATAGTCGCCGTAGTATTTCTCTCGGTAGGGTGAGAGGTATTTAGTGAGTGGTGTATTGAAGTAGGTGCGTGCTGCAATGCGACCTATGTGATAGCTTTCAAAGAGTCGTGCGCGCCGGATGAGGATGGGTTCCTGAGAAGGTGGTTGGGTTCGGCGAAGTGGGGGGTTCTTGAATTGTAGCGGGGATTGGAGATCATCTTTTGGAGGGGACATTGTATCTTTGTACTGTTTGGAAATGTTTGATTTGATGAGTCGAAGTTTGATGAATTTCCTGAATGAATCTGGGGTGATAATGGTTGAATAAGACGGCGTCGATTGAGACGAGATCGAGGATTTCACTGTGGCGATGAGGAAGGCGCGGTAGACTTGCCAAGAGATTTATGAGTCAACCTTCATATTTGTACTACATGCACTAAAGTATTGCGCGATTGCTATTTCTTATGCAAATTAGATGTTTCTGCGGGATTGTCTTGTCGAATGCTCTTGGGTAGCACTCGTAGTAAACTTGAGTTTCCATATTCTTTTCGTTATCTGGCTTATAGCCTAAAAATGGTACCCACTCAGAGCTTCGAACTGAGGACTATTCTCATATGAAGCATGCAATCCTCTCAACTGTAGTCTTTTCGTGAGAGGAAAGGGGTATTTTGCAGGAATTTGAAGCGTCCAGTTAGTTGTGAGATCCCAGTAGATCTGCAACTCTAGGTAGATTTGGATTGAGAATCTGAGAGGAATCCGATGGATTAGGAAAGATATTTGAGTGGCCAGAGGTAATCGAGTCTTCTGCAAACTTAAACCTATACACGACATAATGGTATCATCAAATCAACGAAACACCTAAACGAGATTTGATCATATCAAAAAGTGTGATGTAGATGCAAGAGTTATGCAGCAAAACTGGTATGAAGCATTCTCGGGTGGGCCAGAGACCCTTACCATGTACAAATCCTTTGCACTCCGGGAAAGAAGCAATGGTCTAATACCATAACAAATATCCTCGTAAGTAAGACACCAAGATTTGGTCCAAGTCGTCCAGTACTCCCATAAAGTACCGGGCTGGAATATTTCAACTACTTCACCAACACTTATAGCATCCCTTTCATCAAGCCTCAGCATTGAAATCATTCTTGTAACATGAATCAACTCGGGTAGCAGCATGAGTCCTCCGGCACGAGGGCTCTAGAAATATCCTTCGACCAGATTCGATTTCTTATTCCAACTCTCGGCACCGCCAGTTCTAATATTGGAAAGCCCAGCTGCTAGAATCGTCTCCTTGCTGAATTGTTTATTAGATCATGGCTTTGTGGTTTTATTCAGCCAAATCAGCAGTACTGTCCCGAGGCTCCATAGTCTTACACAGACATGCTTTATATATCAACGATAAATCGTGACAAAGTCGACGACTCTTCGCAATTGTTCTCTGATCTTCGATTCAGCCAAGTTCTTCTCAGTGATGATCTGGTCAAAAGAGTGACAGCCATCAAGATATTTCTGCATGGCATCACCACCAATGACCTTGTTCTGCCCGCTTACCAACGAGGAAAGATATTCGGGCGAAACGGCATACTTTTGCACTCGATATACGAGGCCTTTGATAATGCCAAACTGAATGAAACGTCGAACATCTACAAAGTTCAAGACGGAAAACCCTTGGCTAATATGAAGCTTCAGCCATTCCTTGAGTGTCCTAGATGTGGAGAGGGAGGTGAAAAGGCGACAGAGGTAGAAATTTGGGAGGCGAGGTCCGTTGATATAAACGTAGTTGGCGCACTCATCTTGCATGCCATCTCTGTCTGCGATAAAATCGTTGACTTCAGGCGTCGGGGCGTATATGTTACCGAATAAGAAGAGATCGAGCATGAGAATGGAATCATAGTAGAGAAGATGCTGAAGTGCAATCTTGGTCAGATCGAGGGCCACGTCCGCATCTTGTGCTATCCGTCGAACGTCCTTGATACCATCGATCTGTTTTATCACTTTCTTCATCGTCAAGTCCCATGTGTCGTCCATTATCTCCGAGAATTTCATAGTTGAAATTGGAACGTGCCAAGATTTGACTGGAGGAGGATGGCTATGGTTGGGGAATAATTTCATGTTGATCGTGTTTGCGTCGTCTGAAATTGTCAGCTCATTACAGCTACATGACGGGAGTACTTACCAACTGGTATCATACACTCATTGTAATTATTCAAGTCTTCCTTGATAATTTCAATGAGAGCCGCAATCGATCGTCGTTCTTGAGTACTCGAAAGATCTTCTAGGCTCAAATACTCATTCTGAATCTCCATCTCGGTGAAAGTACTGGCCAATCGTCGAACCACGGATTCGTATGGAGTCTGATCCACTTCTATCCCGATCACGATACAAAAGTTGAACATGAACTCATTTCGTGAATACTTTTCGTCTTTGATGCATACTGGGTGACCTAGTATGCGATATTTGTTTTCTGGCTCACAGATTGTGACGAAGCGGTTGCAGAACGCTTGTTTAGGAATGATGTATTCAGCCGTCGTCTCAAAGTCAAAAAGACGAGGCTTATCAACATCTGGTTCGGGTACGATGCATCCTGGCGGACTTTGATGCACTACTCTAGAGCCTTCACTATGTTAGTACGATAAAGTCAGGCATAAGTGGTTGTCGATGAGATACGTACCTTGTTCCGACAGGAAGCGGGCGAAAAATATGCCTTGAATCATCTTGGACTGCTTTACAAACAGACACCAACACTGATTTCGTCCCTTGATCAAACTTAGTTTAACAATTGGTGTGTTGCTATATCGAAACTCCAGAATATCACCTGCAGTTGAGGTTTACGGTGGAGCAGCGCGGCACAGCCTCGGGCCAGAGCGAGCTGATGATTGGTTTGCTTGACGACATGCTAATCTCTTCACTTCACCCAACGCACCGGCTCTTCATACATAGAATTGAAAAGTACTTACTCACATACAGCGGACTGCATTAAATCTAGTTGCATCTTTTAGTTGCCTCATTTCATCTCCAGGCCTAGGATTTTCTGTTATTGCCGTTCAGGACCAAACGGGTCTCCTTAACTTCTGCTCAACGACAGGTGATGACACTGGCAATTATTCTCCCTTGCCCGGTAAATCTTGGAGAGAAATGTGCTCAGAGCGTTGTGTGAGTAACTGCTCATGTGTGACCTGGCTTTCTAGGTCTATAATTCTGATGATAGATAGATCATCAACTCAACCACGAACCGCCCATTCTAGACAAGACTGATTTTGCAGCTACTTGATTAGACCTAGGTCTACTTCAACAAAGACTATGGAAATTCCTATTCTCCGAAGGAAACCATCGTATGCTACAATTACCCAAGCTCTTGAAAAATTAAAATTAAAACCTTCTTCATGGGAGGGAAATGCTGAGCCCGAGGATGCTAAGTTGGGAGATGATGGATCAGACAACGCTTTTCTGATGTCGGTCATCATGAGCGAATTCGACTGGCTTCAGGATACTCAAGATAAGGCTGGCAAAACTCTGTCAATTGATGAGCAGAAAGAAAGGCTAGTCCAGGAAGCTAGCAGCAGGATATCTGAGCGATGTGGTCGATCTGGTAATTCCTGTCCCTAGCCACATAGGAGACTTGCTCACGAAACCTAGCGGCGGGAGAAATGACTCGAACTTGGGTGATACCGAAGTCTCTCAACACACCAGAAATACGATTCGACATACGCGAGCCTCCACTTACTGGAGATCAGATCGGCTTAAAGACTTGGGGTACTTCCTTTGTCCTTGCCAAAAGGTTAGAGTACATCGGGTCCGAGTATCTTGGTGCTTTGGTAGATAATGAATCTATCTCGTATCTTCCTACAGTCTTAGAACTCGGCGCAGGTACTGGTCTGGTGAGTCGATTTCTGAGATACCTATGCATCTTCCTGCGGCTAGTTTTCACAACTCTTCATTCTAGTGTGCTCTATCACAACTGCGCTAACGATTGTAGGTGGGCATGGCAGCAGCAGCTGTATGGAGTACGAATGTTCTTCTTACAGATCTCGAGGATATACAGGACAATCTACTCTTCAACATAAACAAGAATATTGCGACGGTAACTGAACTAAATGGCAGCATCTCTGGCGATGTGCTTGACTGGACCAAGCCTCAAGAAGCGCTGGAATTGTTGATAGTCACGCAGTTCGAGGTATTTCAACTCTCCTGCTTTCTTTGCCTACCATCTACTGAAAAGAAATAGGTTGTCATAGCCGCAGATCCAATGTACGACCATGAGCATCCAGCCCTTGTCGTTGAAATGATCACGAAGTTTCTGAAGAAGGGCTCTGAGTCAAGAGCCTTGGTAGCAATTCCCTTGCGTGATACTCACACCGAGGGCATGGCACTCAACTTCTCTACTTTGATGGAGAACTCGGGTTTCTCGGCAGTATACCGGGATCATGAATCTTTCAAGGATGACTGGACGTCTGAGAACGACGTTCAGGTCCAGTGGACTATATGGCGTCGGGTGGATCGTACCTTAACGCCATAAAAATTGCAATCGAGTTCATAAGACAACTCGTTATATGGAATGAATTGTGAATGGACGGAAATTGAGCAGTTATTACATCGGTAGTCAGTAATCTCGTACAATAACATAACCGCCCTCTGGTGGTAACAATGCGCGTATGTATTATCTGGGCAGTACAGCAACTTGGGCTCGATCTTTTATTTCTTAATCCTCTTTATTGCTTGCACCTATTGGGATCACTTGTCCTTGTCTTCGTCGATTCTTGTGCGACGGCCCGTTCCTCATCACGCTAACTTCGAGAGCTGTCACAGGGAGGCTACTTTAGGGCGTCGAATATGCGAAAATTATTGTCATGAAATTTTGCGAAGCATTTGCGTACGACCGAGACCTCAACACATTCTACCAAAGTTGCCGAGTTCACTTGTTGTTGCTCTACATTCATTTTGCGCGGGCGCATATTGTTCAATCTGGCAAATTTCGGGATTGATTCTCCAAAATACACGTGTTCAGCAACCAATAGAGCTTGTCTTCCTAGCTTCCCAGTGGTGAATGGAGGAACTCAGCCTCGTGAATCATCCCGCACAATATCTTGAGTCTGCGACAATAGGAAGCCTTGCTCATCAATAGCCTCGTCGTCCTCCCATATTTCCCCGTCCCCGCCTCCCTCCTCGACGTCGACTTCGTTTTACCACCCACAACCAGAACTTCGACAGAAACGCGACTTTTCACGAAGAACACAACACATTCCACAAACACCTCCCGGTCTTGTAAAATACGTACAGGTCTCTCGCATTCGCTCTGGAGCATTGCAGAAACGATATCTTCCTACTGTACTTTGCTGCGACAAAAATCACCCACTTACCTTCGCAATTAACGTTTGCTTTCTTCAAATCCTCTTCTTTACGACAATCCTCTCAACCCTTCTAGTAACCGTGATCTCTCCGTTCCTTTTTCAAACATGGTCGGAACTAGCAAATGGATGCCCGAATGGATTTATTTCGTTTGGGAATCCAACAATGCTGGCAAGAAGCCTAACCAAATCGTCGTCGATCTGGATGTCCGATTTCCTCGATCAGGAAAGGCTTTCAATACAGGTGGTGTTAGATACGTCCTAGCCAACTACCCGGATCCTACGTAAGTCATTACGAACTGCGACTGGCTGTACATAATTACTAACTGTGGATAGCCGCTTCCCCTTGAGCCAGGTTATGTCCGGCGGTATTGAGAAGATGAAGAAACCGGCGCAAGCTTCTCAAGCGTCTCCAAGAATGGCAGGTGCGATCCACAAAGACCTCGTTGGCTCATCAGCAATTCCCGTTGGACCATCATACAATCTCGAATCCCAAACTTATCCTTCCATCAAGACCGTTACTGGTGGCCCGCAGTCTTTCAAGTTCTACCCTGGACAGATGAATATGCATCCATCCACGACTTCTTCGACCCAGCACACCATGTCACATCTCCCAACTTGCGGCGTGAATTATTCGCTCTCTATTCCTCGCTCTCACGCTCATCCAGAGCAGTCGTTCAATGGTCGCAAGCAAGGTCAATATCCTACAGCAACATACTCTGGTGAAAACGCGAACGATCCCATGTACATCGATGGAGATGGAGATGGCGATGAGATTCGGCCTAAAGATATGGAACGAACATCCTCTAGACAGAACAATCTTGCTGGATATGGTCAGAAGCAGTTCAGCCCATACATGATGGGAAATGACGGACGTGGTCAACATGTTCATCAACAACAAGGAAGTTCTCAGGCAATTTCTGCTCGTATGCAACCTCCTATGGACCCCAACATGAGCCAATTCATAGAAATCCAGGCTCAACAAGTCATGGGAGGGTTCAACAGTCAGAATGTTGGTCAAGTTGGCCTGGGACAGGGTGTGCCTTTCAACTCCAACCGCGGTATCATGCAGGGTGCATCTTCTCAGTTTCACGCACCAAATGCTTTCCAGGTTCCGCAACAATATCAGAAAGTGCCCCATGACATTTCGGCGACAAAATCTTCCGCCAGGCTGGACTTTGGAGGCAGCATTGATAAAGTTCCAGGTCCAAACCACGGTCTTCAAAAGGTCTCAGGCAATGCATCAAGCGGCCATGGCCATACTCAGACCGACCGTCCTTTACATCAAATCCCTCCCGGTGGACAATTTTCCCAAGGAATGATGGGACACAGCAAAGACTTGTCAAAGAAGAACAATGTTCCCGCAGTTGTTGCCGGTAGTATTGCCCGAGCCGAACCACCCACGAAGCCCTCTGGAGTCCAGACATCCCAAACCTCCCCTACTTTGAAATTAGCTCCCTCGTTCACAATTTCCAGCCTCAACGAAGATGATTTTGAACTTGTGGAAGCCGACAATGCTGGCGAAAACGCTCAACTCTTGGATCTTCTGGCTGAATCTCTGATCAACACTGCTCCTATACTTCGTCCCGATTCTTACAGCAAGGTCGAGGCTCCAGCATATCAGCCTGGAATGAAGCGCAAGCACCAAGAGGATGAGCTATCACATATAGGATTGTCTGGAGCTCCAGCTCACCTCAGCAATGTCGATCGCCAAATGAGTCCGAACAAGCGTCATAAGCGAGATGAGCTTAAGCAGGTTGATGTGTCAGGCGTGGGATTACAGGGCAACAACGCTGCAGTAACCGGTCAGACTTCAACGAAAGGTGCTTTCTCCAACGTTGGCAACTATTACAATACTCTTCAGAAGCATAGCACGCAACGATCGCAAGATCCTGCGCAACAACCTAATCCTACCATTCGTCCCCAGTCTCAGCCTCAGGCATCACAGAATCGACCAAATGTATCCCAGAAGCCGGAGCTCATTAACTTGTTCAACATGCAGTCTTCTACTCCACCAGACTACGATGTGAAACTTCTTCAGGAATTCAGAAAACTTCATGGAGGCAGATCTCCTGAGCAGGAAATGCAGAGGCTCTTTGACCTTGTGCAACATACTAAAATGAATAACAAGGATGGGAAATTAAGCTCCGAGCAAGAAAATGGGGCGAAAATACATGGAAACCAAATCAAATATAAAGCCAGTCAGCTTCTGCGATCTTCTTCGAACACTCCACAAAATCCGAAGCAGCTTCAGGAGAACGGTCCAAAGTCTGGTGGATGTGCCAACGGATTACCTCAGTCAGCCATGTCCCTTACCAAACAAAGAATGCAGCACAAGTTCATGCAAGAGAAGATTGCCCAGAGCAGGAACGAGGGGAACTCTGGAGCTTCAGCTTTGAAGCCAAGTGGAGCCTTCAAACAGCTATACCACCAACAAGAAGCATTGTCAAATGGTTCCGAAAAGGAGAAAACCATCACCCAATCCCCTCAGCACCAAGCGTCTCCTAACACAAATACCACTGGTGCTCCGCCTGCTTATCAGGCCGCAACTTACCTGAAAGGAGCGGTATTACCAAACTCCCAGTCTAGACCTCAATCAAAGGCTCCTCCCACTTCCCAGCCTACACTCGGAATGAGCCAAAGCGCCACTTCCAAGCCTCCACAGAGTGGAGCCTCTGCAAATGGCACAGGAGCTATCTATCGCCATCAAGCTCCTACAAATGTCAACTGGCAAATTTCCACTCCCCAACAGGCTCAGTACAAGTACAATGGAAATGGAGCAAGTAATAAGCAGGCCCCCAAAGGTGATTTGCACAACCCCAACATGGCTAGACCAAACACTGCACCATCCTCAACATCCTACGAAGCGTATGATCCTCTATACCTCGTCAATTATTTCAATTATAAGCAGAGTCCACCTGCTATTCAAAGCTCTGCTGTACACCCATCTCCTAATTCAAATGCTCGTCCTTCGATGGGTATGCCAGGCCAAATACAGCAGCAGTCTCCTGCCGGAGTTGCGCACATGTCAGGAAGCATGCAGCCGCCTCCTTTTCAGCAGCCTTATCATAGGCAGCAAGCTCCAGATGTGCCGGTCAACACGTCTTCAACTGGACAGGGCCTCTATCAAAGTCCATACCAACAGAACGGACAAATTGGCCCTCACTCCGCACCATACCAATACCCAAGAAATTCTAATTCTCGACCGGCACCACGAAAAAAGATGCATACCCAACCAAAACTTCAGGCTGCGAAGGCTGCTGGAGCTGGTAGGCCATTTAAGGCACCCGAACAAAAAGCCAACAAGCCAAATTCGGCTTCAAATACCTCCAATAGCAGAGAAAACACGTCCTCTCCAGAAACAGTGTCGCCAAACACGACGGCTAGTTCAGTTCTCCCTTTCGCAAACGCAAATGATGTGACGATGCTTCACTTACAAGGTCCTATCTTTCACCAGCACTTTACTTTTCCAACAACCCACGATGGCTGGAGCACGATGATGGACCACCTAAACTCCGATTACACAGTCTCGAAAATAGGAACTGTGATCATTATGAACAAGCCGCAGTTTTTGGGCGGAGTTACATGGCCTCATGACAAAGTACCTCCACCTCCACCAGCTCTAATTCCACCTCAAACTACGTCTGGTTCGAATCTCCCCATGCCACCCGTTTACTCGCAGCATTTATACACTGCACCCATTCCAGCTGTTGCTACTGTACCTCTACCTGCACCATCTACAATTCCCCTCCCGACCACTTCTGGTCTTACTCTCCCAATTCCACCTGGTTTCTCACAAAAAACACACGTTGCACCTGTTCCAGCTTTTGTTCCTGCACCTTCGAAGTCCAGTGTACCACAGTCAGCACGCCAACCATCATACCCCGCAAAGATCTTACCGAGCCCTTCAACAGCCAAGGTCACAAAGCTAAACGTTCACAACCAAGCTGCATTACCAAAAGTTGATCAGAAGAAGGGCACTTCCAATACCAATAATTCGCAGCCAAGCTTTTTGAAGCCTGTCTTATCTGTTGAAGTCGATGGCCAGAAGCAGGTTGACTCCCAGAATGCCTGTTCAAAGACTTCAGTTTGCGATGCCGATTCGAGCGAAAATATAGAGCAGCTACCGATGGAACTCCATGTCGACGAAGAGGATGATTATGATGAGCTCTTCGATGGCCCACTTGACGATCTCGATGAAGTTGTTGGTGATGGCGATAATCTATCCGGTGGCGACCCAAATGATGAATCTTCGGCCTCCGTACCTCTAGGAGACCCGCCTGCAGAGCCTCCTACCGATTCAATCTTACCCACACCATCTCCAAAGCTTGACCAACAGAAGCAGGATACTCAAGTTAATACCCAAGATCCTACACCAAAAGCACACACTGGGGATCGTAAAATGAGTTTTGAGGAACGGATGGAACAGGTGCTCGGAGCTGCGGTGAGCCGCATGGACAATGATGATCAGGAGTATCATTATGATGAAGAATTATGGATGGATCCTCCCTATGACGTGTTCGGAAATAGAGATCAGGACGTCTTCGACTTTGGCCTTCAATAGACTGATCTGTGCTCTTGCTCATCAGAATGTCCATGGCACGAAATTGGGTTCTGACAATGAGTATCTGTTTGGTGGGCAAGAACAAGAATACATCGCCACATTTACAAGACTACAACATCTCTGTTTTCACAGGAACGTTTGGTGGATTTCCTTCTTTGTATTTCGGGATATGATTTCCTTTCTTTTGTATTTCCTCTGTCGATAGGAGCGAGAATAATTCCGCCACTCCAAGACGGGTTGGACGGGCTGATGACAGAGAGGGACATTTTTCTTTACCTTTCGGGTTCATTGTGGTAGAGGTTACTTTTATGCCGGTACTCCAAGAGAGGTTGGACGGGCTGATGTCAGAGCAAGCGGAGACCACGACAAGAAGAGATTAGAGTACGCTATCACAGATACTCGCTGCAAAGTCGTGGTCTCCGCCTGCATGTTACTGAGATATTTTCTTTACATTTCCTCTTGGGAATCACGTTTTTACGACTCCTTCTTGTATTTCAGCCAGCGAGACTTTATGGCGCCTGGATCTGGGCTTCGGATCGGAATTTGGGGAGTGGATTTATTGGCATTTCACGATTTTCATATGGCAAATGATCAGGCAGGATACAGCCGAGATGGTATCAGACTACACAAATAGATCATAGATCTGGATAACGCAGACAATACAGTAAA
The DNA here is from genome assembly GCA_900074885.1 of Rhynchosporium graminicola. Lineage (NCBI taxonomy): Eukaryota > Fungi > Ascomycota > Leotiomycetes > Helotiales > Ploettnerulaceae > Rhynchosporium > Rhynchosporium graminicola. The sequence continues at coordinate 421,077 of FJUW01000010.1, forward strand.
CTAAAACGACTTCCCCCTCTCCCTTAATTTCCTATGAAACATCTCTCTACTTAACTCTTGCGTGACGTCGTTCTGGGTAGGTGTCTTACCAAAATCCCTCAGTGCTGCACCCTCCTTGAGGATCTTTGGGTCGAAATCTAGACTTGTGGCGCCTCGGCGGTGGTTCTCCCAAATGGGTGGGCTCCGTGTAGGTAATGGTGCAGGAAGTCAGATCTCGAGAGCTTCGAGATCGATGGAGCTGGTGCGTGTTGATTGAGGGTTAGAAGATGCGACAACTTCAACCTTGGTGAGGAGCCAGCAAGAGGCATACATGTTTACTCTGTTTGAGGTCAGTAAGTTGTTCTTGTCAAAATGATGATGATGGAGGCTAACCGATCGATACAAGCACCACCAATTCTAGCCCCGACCCTTTTTCCATGGAAGCCCAAGGACTCGAATTTTGAGATGTACCATGGCGTCAGAGCTGCACTCCTCAGCATTACTCTTCCGCCCATCTTCAGTGCGCGATTCAACTTCTCGATCTGCCTCGAAGCCTCTTTAGCGCCAGGGTCGAACCAATCCATGCTGTCCATGACGACAGCGACGGTCAGTGTACCAGGCGTAAGTCTTGAGACAACCTCATTGATCTCATCTGTATGGATTCTCAAACCGTCAAACGCATTTCCGCGAGAGAGCTTCTGATGCGATTTCGGTTGCAGATAATCGGGATGACAGCGTTGCGAGTAGCTTCCCTGCAGACAGACCAGATAGTAGGGATTGTCCTCTCCGATTAAAGAGTTATTGATGATTGGATCGAGAGTCTGGACCATGTATTCCCATACGGCCTTTCCACGACTGGAATTGAGGTCTTTCTCCGAGTGACCTAGTGGGTTGGCATCAGCGGAAGCGTCGGAGATGGTCTCAGATGCCAGGTAATCGGCTTCAAGCATGGCGAGTTGGTTGTGAGGTACGCCGAGTGCTGCCCAGAGGAACTTCTCCTGAGAAACTATGAGGTAGGAGAATATGCGAGACATAATGATGGGGCGGATCTTAGTGGTCCAAATTTCGCGCTGCTCGTTCAGTGTTTTGGCGGCGAGGAGAGCGGCGATTTGCTTGCTGAAGCGGAGAGTGGTTGCTAGAAGGCGAATGACTCGGATGGCGTGTCGGGAACCACCTGTTTCGTACAAGCCCTTGCCGCGTGTGGAGGTAAAGACATGGGTATTGTTCAACCAGTACTGGAATGCACGGGAGGACATATGTGGTGAGAGTCTGGAGATCAGGAGTTCGCGGAAGTTGGAGTGTTTGCCTTGTCCGAAGAGCTTCCAAACGTCGGCATATGGGAGCGCTGTGAAGGATGCGACTTTGAGCTCAAGAAGATGGTTTTGATTTGGATTGAGATCAACGGCGTGGATTCGGGCTGGAGAGTTGAGTGCATAGGAGAGAATGTTGTCGCCTGCTGATGTGATGGCGAGGACTACATCAGAGGATGTCAGTTTCAGGAGACGATGATCGACTCTCGTGTCTTCCCAGGTAAAAGCGTAGATGAATTCATGCCCGAATTGCGTGTGCTTCTTGAGCTGGTCGTCGTAGTGGATTCTCCAGTAGTGATTTTGGTAGAAGAATGAAGGGAGAGGAAGGTTAGATGAAAGATTGATGACTGCAGCGTCGTATGCTTTGGAGTGTAACTCAGGCGGAGTAGCCTTTTCGACAGTTCGGGAGAGGGCGTTGGTGTGATTGATAGGTGATAGGTATGGTGATTCAGTTGCTGCCGCGTCCAAACGTTCCACAATTTCGTGCGGATAGTTTGATGAGCTTGATGTAGAAGGTCGCTTTGGAGATCCGACCCAAACGTAGTAAGGAATGGAGCCAAGAAGGACATTTCGTGAGTCTGCACTGATTACGGTACCAAATCGGTACTCGAGGTAGTCTCTACGACCAGCCTCAAGCCCAACGCGATCCACGTCAAACCAAGCTCTCCAGAAAAGTCGTCCGAACCAGTTCACATGACGGTTAATCATTCCTCCTGTGTAGTTTCTGCAGCTCAAATCCACAATGGATTGGACATAGAAATCAACAACTCCAACGGTGCCAGTGGGAGCAAGTAACGATGTGAGAGAATCAATCACAGAGTAGAAGTCGGGCTGTCATAAGAGATTAGCTGACATAGAGCATACATATGACTTAACTCACAATCATTGACAAGCTGTAAGAAAGAGTGATCAAGTCTGCGCCGCCGATGCTAGCACCATCCTCCGAGAAGTAGCTCGGTGGAAGAACGAAACCAACATCACTTCCAACCTGCTCTAACATTTCCTCATGGTCTTCGAGACGGAAGGTCCTGGCATCCTGGCAGACGACTTTTACGTTTTTCCATCCTAAACGGGCGAACCGTTTCCGAGCGACTTCGCAAAGCGAGGGAGAGAGGTCGACCAAGTAGACGCTGGAGAAGAATTGTTCGACATCAACATATGCGGACATGGCTTCTATGTTCCAACCGGTGCCTCCTCCGATCTTTAGGAGGATTCCAGTCAGTGCTATGTTATTGAGTTGAAGCTTTGGGGCTTACTTACATCTACCCAGATACGCTTTGGGTCATGTGTTCGTTCACTTGCAGCCTTTTGTACAAGTTGCGCAGCGACTAATCCAAGCATGTCTTCATGACCACGCAAAAGTCTCTTTCTTGTTGCATCGTACACACCAGCTTGCGCTTTGTAGAAGCTCTCAAGAGCATCTTGCTGGCCGTTCTCGGTGCCGTCTCCAGTATGCGGCTTCAAGAATGAGGCGTAGAAAAACCGCAAGAACGACCTGAAAGCCGTGAGTTCTTCATCTTCGACTTTCTTGGATGTTGAGGAGCGGAAACTTGAGGCAAAAATAAACCCAATGAGGACAACGAGTGCTGCTCCCACAACGATAATTTGAGTGTGGGGGTCCCGGGCGAGAATGCTAGGGATAAGAGAAGCCATGATACTCTCTCATTTCTGGTTAAATGAGTAATTGGGAGAAGTAGTTGATACTGAGACACAATAGAGATACTTGGATGAGGCAGGAAAAAGAAAGGGAAAATGAGGGGAGATGGGACAGAGTGATATATTCGTAGCTGCTCGGCATATCAATCCCAGCCACATGTCTCCCCTCCAAAGTACATCATTATCTCAGCATGGATGTATATCAGCTCTTTCGACCTATCATAGCAGCACATGGTTTCGCCCAAAATAAGGGTTCTGCATGGAGGGGTTCTGGCATGGGGGTTTCATGGCGCTAAATGTGCTTTTGATGCGTATCGAACATTGATAGACCGGCTGAATACCGTACGAGCATAGCCCAGAGGGAAAAGGCAGGCCAATGCCAGCGAGTCAGCTCTACCTGGTAGTTGGTACAATAAATTAACAACCCCTTACCTTGTTTCTATCAGCGCGAGCCTCAGAAAGACTGCCATCCAATCATTCAACTAATATCAGTAAAATTGTGGGGGAGAATCTACTAGAACTACGTAACAGTTTAGGGGTTCAGTTACTCTCACCACCAAGAAGAGATGTGTTTGCCTCTAGGACTAGCATAAAGGGCTCTGCCTTCAGATGCATCAACAGGCCTAGCTGTTTATCCTTTGGCTAGAGAAGCATTAGGGAAACAGCGATCGTTTGTCGAGACGATCGCTGTTGGCACAACCGCCGTCTTGATTGGCAGCGATACATATGAGTTGACATGTGTTGAGTGCATTGGTGGTTCGAGTGCTTGAACAAAGGTTGAGACGAGATGTCGTTGAAGTCAATCGCTTGCATAAGCCAATCATGACACTGCACGGTCCCACGCTTCAATTCTCGGTCATCATTGGCCTGCATCAATTATGGATTCTGAGATGACAAGAAGCTCTCATTAAATATGTTTTCCGAGTCATTTCAAGCTCCTTGTCACTGCTATTTATCACGAGGCCTCTTGCTCGCCAAAGTAGGGTCAATAAAAGATTGAATTGAGACCACGTGATCATTACCCGCTTGATTTGTTGACTTTACAAGCTCGCTTAACTTCGTAAGCATAGGCAGGTATTCAAGTTGGGGAATCTCGGTTCTGAATGAGTCCAATCCTTGCTCATATCTCGTCGAGGCCACGCAGATTCATTTTCGGCGAGACAAAAACCGCAAACTTGGCCCGAAGGATGTCACTGATTAAAGTGAACAATTCAATTGCTCGAACGACTTGGAAGCAGTACCTTGATAATGTTCTGTGATACATACGTGACTTTGAATCCAAAGTCGAAAATTTATCTGATGAATTTATCATGATAAACGAGTCTCCCTCCACCGGTCAAGAATTGGGTCCGCCTCGCACTCTAAACACCCTCGCCACAGACCAATTCAAAGGTTCACTTCATCACTAGCTTCCCAGGTTATCTATCTGTTGATGCCCTGTGCGCTAATTTCCCTGTCAATCAGATTATTTCAGAATCCTCTCACATGAGAGTCATATCTCCCATTGAATCTTATACCTCTACCGGGCATTTGTTCTTGTTCCAGGATTGCATGCTAGCCGCCAAATGTAGCGTCAATTTCACGAGCGACTCGCTCATGCCTCGAAGCTCTCTTTTCAAATACCCGTGTTTCAAAGAGCATAGAGGAATAACGTTCGGGTGAAGTGAGGGAAGTCTTGACTAATACTTGATGATTTGCAGAGCAAGGGAAGTTTGACAGTTTTGAAGTAAAGACAAGTACCTTATCCTTTGCTGCGGAAGCCACTGATTATAGAATGAATTGTACGTGGGTGGAAAGAAAATGACATTGTCCGCTAATTTCCAAATTTCACATACTGAGCTAAAATTTGTACGATTCCTATGATCAAGTTCCTTTTATATTTCTACTGTACCAGGAGCCGACCAGTATAATTTACAGTGTTTTCTTGCTCCGAACCAGGTCTTGATGAGCTATCAAAAGAGGGTTCCTTTTGAGAACGAGATTTTGCAAGGCATTTGGGTGAGGGCATGGAATCCTGATTGGCCGTTAGGCTACGCAGATACGTAAACAATTTCATCTTCTTCGTGTTCCTGGGGCTTCCAGAAAATGAAGGACTGTAATAGCTTCGTGACATTCAATAAGTACTTCAAATAAATCTTAGATAGGCTAGATTTATTTCTTGACTCGAGATTATTACCGAGCTTGAATTGAGAAAACCCTATGGAGGCTTTGGATCCTCCTCACTTGACGCGCGAGCTCTCAATTCGGCGGGGAGGAAGTGCCGCCGCACTATTACCTGAACACAATAAGTGTGTTTTGATACTATTCAGTCGGCGCAGCCCAATGCAGTAGAGTTTTGAGCCTTATTTTGTGGAACCTTGTCACAAACTCCACGCATTGTATCGACTAGCACTTGCGGTTCTTGCCTGACAGCAAAGACACTTAATGTGAAAGTCTTAGATTGGTTGACAGAAAATCTTCTCTCCTGGTTCACTCTCACTGACAATCAAACCAGCTCTACATTTTGATGCGCCGTACGCCAAATGTTGTGCATCCTTGGACTATGCAAATCTACTCCTCATCCTCCTCTGTCTCAAATCCTGCTTCAGGGTCGTCCTCCACATCTTCCATGTCCTCATCACTACCAGCAGCCTTTTCTTTCTCCCGATCCTCCTTCCTCTTACGATCTTCATCCCTACGACCCTCTTCCAAAAGCTTAGCCTTCTCATCTCTTTGCTTTCTCTGTCCAGAGACAAATGCACCAAGAGGAGTCTTCTCCCACTCAAAATGCTTCAGGAAACTATCCACACCCGCTCTGTTATTCGGCGCATATTCAACCTTAGCTCTATGCTGCTCGATGAATTTCGCATTGGCTTCGACTTTCTGCAAGAGGAGAACGAAGGCCGAGTTGACTTTGATGTTCTTGTTTCCTGAAGTCTTATTACTTGCATCCTTCAACCAACGCTTCATCATCACGATAACTGGTAAGGCAAGTTCTGGGAATGCGATGTTTGTTGACCAGAGGATGAAGAATTCGGATAATAGTTCGCAGACTTGCTCGCCGACTCCGTCTTGGTATACTCTTGTTTTCAGATATGACTTCTGTGCCTTGTAATTCGAGGTGAAGTCGAGTCCTTTGAGTGTACTAGGCCTGGCGGGTTTCTTCATCTCATTAGAATTAAGCACTTCCAACAATGCTGAGGCTAAGGGAATGTATGTCCCAGTGGCTCGGGACAATCTAAGAAGCGACCTCATCATATGAAATCGTAGTGGGAAATATGTAGATGTGGGAATGAGGCGCATAGCTCCGAGTGTTACTTGTACGGTGGGGTAGATCAGAGGTCGTAGTTCGGATTCCTTGCCACTCTCGGCTTCCTTCAATGGACTGCAGTGTTCAGAAAGTACACACGACCAGAAATCCAACGAGTGAACATATTGCCAGTTGTAAACCGTCTTATACGATTCTTGCTGGTTGTTCGTGATGCTGTTTCTGAGATGGATGGCTAATTGGCGGATGAATGTAAAACCGGTGGCATAGCCAACTTCTGCGTCGATGCCCCAAAGTTCTGCTGCCGAGTTCTTCATCAGATTGATTCCTTGGATCGTGTGCACCGAGGTAGTTCTGCTCCCTTTTATCATTCCTTGATAAACAGTCTTTAAGACTGCTTCCCGTAAACCGGGATCTCCAATGACTGCCAGCCGGCGAAGGACGAGGAAAGCTGTTATCCGTGTTGCTTCGTCGCTTGATGTGTCGGACCAAATATTGACAACGGTCTTGACGATGTTCTTGAGGACCTTCTTGAATGAGAGGAGGTATGGGAGGAGCGGGGTGACAGAGGCAAGGGTAAGTTTGAGAGTTGGGGCATCAGATAAGGCGGTAAGCAGGTGATGTATGGAGGACGTGTATGATTTGAGCAGGGCTGTAAGCGTCTTAAATTTCTTATTGTCTGTCGAGACCCGGACTTTTCCAGCCGCGGTTTCCTTCACGGGAATATGGTGGTTGAGTACTTCGGGAACATACTTTAGAGCGGTAACCAGTAATTCGTGATATACTTGAGAATTCGAGATGGTGTACTTGTATTCCTTGCCGTCATCCTCATTGACATGCGCTGCTGCTCGGAAAGCAAGTACCACCTGCCGCATTGCTCGCAGAGAGTGTTGTTCCTTCATCGCTTTGGTCCATTTGGCGACCATCTCTTTCGTCAATTCCGAAGCATCCTCGACCTCCTCCTCTTCCTCGTGCACCTCCTTGACGGGGTCCTTCTTGGACTTCTTTTTCTTCTTCTTCGGCTGCTCGTCTTCGCTCCCGCTTAGGTCATCGACCTCTGCCAGATCCCCGTTGTCATCTTCGAAATCAAGGGCTTCTGGATCGTTATCCTTCAAGTATTTATAGAACTCGGGGTCCTTGCTTGCCAGTGCATCCATAGCACCCTTATTCATTCCAACATCGTCTTCGGCCTCGCTCCCCTCATCGCTATCACTCAGAACAGGTGCCTCCTCATACGAAGCCTCCGAAGAATCGTCGTTCTCCTCGTCGGGCTGCGATCGTTTCCTCTTGCCCAGTTTCTCTGGTGCAGCTTTTGGCTTCGTTTTCTTCTTTGCAATTTTTTCTGGAAGGTCAAATCCACCCTGGAAGAAGTCGTCCACATTCATCTTCCCAAAGGGGTCCTCCTTGAGAGGCGCTTTCCCGGTAGATACCTTCTCTCCACCCTTCCCTTCAAATTCCGCATCTTTCGCATTTCGGGCTTGTCGCTTGGCCTTGACCTGGTTGCGCTGCTTGATCTTTGCGCCGGCTTTCCGCTTCTCGAGAACATCCTTCAGATGGTTCTTCTCGAATTTGCGAGTTGATTTCGATGTGCTTTTGGCCATTGTGGTGTTGGGTGTGTTGCGACAGTTATTCACGGCCTATCTAGAATCAAGAAACGGGTTGAACTTTTTTCTGGAGTTCTGATAAGTCTGATAAGCTAGCTTGATTCGACTTTTAAAGCGGGTCTGAAGCTCCTTAGGGCGGGCACAACATGGCTCAACCGAAGTTATTCCGCAGCAAATTGTCGGCCTCTCGAATTCATCATTCCAGGTCAACAACTAGAGCTGTGGAAAGTGGGATATAGAGTGGATAATGAATCCAACTCGTCAGGCGTACGCGCCTACACCCCACAGCTATATCCCAAATACTACATTGTCTGCTACTATAAACCTCGACGAGGTAAGACTTCTGTGAGCACGCGTGGACCCTTGTTAACATAAATCCCATAAAGGAAGTCAGGCTTGCAGAGACTCGAGCAGAGAGAGATCTCCAGGATTCTCTTGCGGAAGTCTTCAGCATCATAATCACCCTGGACGAGCTAGAGAAAGCATATCTTAAAGATGCAATCTCTGAATCAGATTATACGGAGATCTGTGATCGATTATTGAAGCAGTACAAGCAGATTCTGGCAGACGACGCTGTTTCTCGGGAATTCAAAGATCTAGAGACGTTCAAGAGTGCTTGGGATGTATGTTGAACTTTTATTATGTGATAGCTACATATTGATTATAGTAGATGGAAGTTCCTAGAGCAACAGAGCGCATACGAATCGGTCTCCCAAGCACAGTCACTGCACCATCCATAAATACGACCGCTGGAGGAAGCGGCGGCTCCAATGGAACACTGATCCTGGAGGCCACACAAGACTTCATTACGTTTCTCGATGCTCTCAAACTTGGATTACTTGCAAAAGACCAGTTGCACCCACTGCTTTCTGATGTTATACAAAGTGCAAATAAAGTTGCAGACCAAGACTTTGAGGGAAGAGGCAAGATCGTGCAATGGCTGATCACCTTGAACCAGATGAAGGCTACAGAGGAGGTCAGTGAGGATCAGGCGCGAGAATTGGAGTTGGATATGAATAGCGCATACCAGGGATTCAAGGCGACATTGAAGTGACATGATTGCAGTTTGCGATCAAGAAATGGTTATATCTTACAGGCATAGCGATGGAGTCTTGGTTGGTAATAGAATAGGTGTGGGAGAAGGGAATGATTGTTAAAGCCCTCAAGAAAAATGTTTGCTATCTTAAACCTTTCAATCTCTTGAGAGCTCTTATGAACGCTACACTAAGAAGGTCCAAAAGCTAGGATATACAAACTCATCCTCAAATATGCGCCTGACTTGCTCAAGGACGAATTTCTCCACCTTCCCAACATTCTTGAGGACTTGCTTCCCATTTTCCCTTTGCCCAATTTCACTTTCGACTTTGATCTCGTGCAATAATCCACCCATCTTCATACTATTCGAGTTGATCGCATTATCATCCTTTGCCCCAATAGCCGCATAAGCGTCTTCGGGTGACAAGAAGCAGAAGTGTGCTCGCTTCCTGATGTGTGCTAACACAGCAACTCCGTCGAACGATAAACCGGTGATGTTTAGCTTGACAGGTATTCCCACAAAACTAGGCATCGGATAATCGAGTAGGATCTCTGCCGTCAAGGATAGCTTGATGTCTCCGGAGTATCGTACACGAAACACGGTTTGCAGGTCTTCTGTTTTAGGTTCTCGGAACCTTCGTGGAGGTGAGGTAGGTTCTTCTTCGATAGTCTCTTCTAGAAGTCCATCTCTCGTGTGAGGTCTCGTCGTTGAGATCGAAGTAGCCAATGTAGAAACACTAGCTTTCTCTCGTAGAGACTGCAGCTTTCCATCTGCAGTTGGTGGAGGTGAAAGCGAGCTTCCACTCGCTGTATGTCGATGTCCCCTTCCTCCCGCGTGAATATTCGAATAGTCGGGCCATCCGTGGGGTAAATGTGCGCCGGCCACTGCTGCAAGCGGTGTCTGGGTGCCAGATAATCCAGTAGCTAGTTGGGAGTGGAAGTAGTGAAGGTTGGATGTCCCGCCTGGAATTCCAGGAGTGCTGACTCCAAGAAATGGGCTCCCTATATCTCCGGGGTTCTGCATTGACCTCATACCTGGTAGACGTGTGTCTATGTATGGTGGATAATGGTTTACTTGTGAAGGACCATTCGTTCTCTCGACCCGGTCCATTCTTCTCCGTTCCCTCAGCGTTTCCTCATCCGTGGCCCTTGCCTCCCACTCGCCATCCTGGTCTTCTTCTTCGCCTTCTTCCCCCAAATCATCTTCTGTTTCCTCGTAGAAATCAGGCAGTGGATCGCAAATATCCTTGATCTCGATTTCTGGGGCTATGGATCCGAACTCGAAGGCGTGCACTGTGACTCCCTTAATGAAGCGTGGCAGGGTCACTGTCTGAAACTTCTCGTGAATAAAGTCTCGAATCTTCTCTGCCAAAGCAGTACCATCAGGACCTGTGGTGAGAGTCTCCCAATTGAGATCGATGGACATTTGAACCTTGTACCCAAGAACAGGATACTTGGTCTCATCTACTGCCTATTCGGCAACCAAAGCATTCACCGATACCAGAACCAAATGATGCGTAATGGTCGGGACTAGGTCGGATATCAGGGGTCGAGCTACGTAGAATCTCTCAATTGAATATGCAGAACCTAGTTTCGGTTTTGTTGGTTTGATATATTGGTGTTCAGCTGGTCACGTTTTGCAGGAAGGCGAGCTATCATTCATTAGGTATTCAGGAAAAAGTGGCTGATTAGGGCAGCAAGGGCAGCTAGCGGTGCATGGATATCGAAGCTACGAAATGATTCCAGAACCTCACTTAATTTTTTTAGTCCTGTCTTCAATGTCTTACATGCCTTAGGGTCGAAATTGATTTAGCACTTCTCTATTGCAACGACATCAAATTTCGCATCTTGACATTGACAACCGAGGTCGGTTGTAAAGAAGTGTAGGCGCTTAGAGAATTTCCTTAGGGCGGCAGTGTTCTCGCAGTTTTCCAATCTCGCGTCTTTCTGTATCCTCTCAATTCATCAACAAAACAAAAATCACAACCAGAGTCTCCAAGCAGTCCCTTGCCATATCATATCTACATCATATCAAAGAGCCAATCGCATCTAGACTATAGTGCTTTGACAGCTTCATTTCCGGGGCAAATGCATATAGGCCAAGCCTTACTCTGGCGCGTCAATCAACACCAACAATCGCCTATACAGGTCTACCTGGAGGCAATAAACCTGGAGGGGCGTCGGAACCTGGTCCTTTGGACGACAGCTCGAGCACTTGCTTTCTTTGGGGTTTCTCGTCTGTTTTGCCTCTGGATTTCTCCCATATTTGGCAAGTGACCCAACATGGCCTCCTTGCCAGCTCTTGCTCAACTCGGCCTCTGTCTGTCATTCCAAGTGGAGGATACCTTAGACACTATCCGCCTAAGCATGCAGTGGAGCGTCGTGTAATCCTTCTGTCCTTTCCCATCTCCTACAAGGTCCTATGCAGCTTCACGTCCCGCATCCCGCGGTGCGCCAGATCAGTCACTCACCCTCGATGTACCGTTACAGCCGTCGCTGACGCTTGACAGCAACGGGATCCTCCCGCCCGCAAACTCCGCTGTCAAATTTACAGTGGAATAATGATGCCCAATCGACCCTTCCATGAATGCATCGTACGATTACAGAGGCTCGAATCATACCCAACCATGGTCGCACCTTTCATCTTCTACAGGCCCTTCAAGGATATCACAATCTATCCCTCGCCTGTCATGAAGCCAGGCAATCACCAACATAATCCCTATACCAGTCGGCCTAACAAAAAGTTGTCGCCGTGCATTCGGAGAATCTGGGGGAGGAGACCCTTCAGACTTCTTCGGGCTCACGTCCTATGGCTTCTCTCCATTTACCAACATTGCTTGTTATCCAAAGGATGAGGAGCGAAGACAGCTGCATGTGATAGATGAGCATGGGCTCTTTTATCCACTCTCCTCAGTGCATCCAGTCGATCTGCAGTTAAAGACGGAATTGGAAAGATCTTGCGCAAGTCCAGAGGCATATCACATGACTATGTACCAGTGCGGCCAGAGAGATGGCCACGATGAGGCTTCCTATTACCTCGACATCCCAGCTTTTCCATAACCATAACCAACGTTTCCACATTGCCATTGCATGGGACTCGCTCTGATATTGTGGCTGATACCCGGCAGGCCAGGCGTGCAGATCTTCCCATGTAGAATCTACACAGTGGGTCGGGCTCATGGTGACTCGTACAGCTTCCAGCAGCTATATGCAAGCCCTCATTCTTTTGCCATACTGATATCAAAACTGGTCTTGGTTGTTGGCCAGGATGATCGTGCAATCGCTCTTCATGCTGCTTAAGCTCCGAGCAGCGGCATTACTGGCTAAATGCGGTGTTGACGATTGGATGCTCCGCGGCGTTGCAAGAATTAATGCCACTCGATCTATAGCGACCATATACAAATGGGCATGATGCTTTCGCACTAATCAAAACTTGATGGAAGACAAGTGGTATTCTGACTGAGAGGAGGGAGAACTACGGCTCCGCAAGATTTACCCATCTGATATACCCAGCTTGAATGAACCCTACGCCAGAACTCAGGAGTCCAACACGCCACCACCAGCGCCAAGTAAAGCAGCCTGATTCCAGTTGCTTGCTGCTGGCAGTCCCTCCAGCACCCCAGCTTAGGGGGAGAAGCTTCCACCTCCAAAAAGTTCGATTCGAATCGAAGCCGAAGGCAGCGAAACTCATCAAGACTTATTGAATTAGTCAAAATGCCTCTGTAGAACGAGGTAGACAACTCACGAGCTAACTTAATCGTGGTCGTGTACACGATTTGCCTCCATCATCGGAACAAATGGTTCCATGGTCCGCCCATGTTTCTGCCACCTTATGATCACACGGGTATGCCGCATCTGCTTTCTTTCCCGCACATATCACCACAGCGTCAATGTAGTGATTGCAGCTATAGTGCTTGCGATATGTTTTGCACATTGTCGGATCTTGGATGCGCCGGCAGCGCTGTAGATCTCAGAGTGCAGTTTGAGAATCTGAAGCAGCTCAGTGAAAATGACTTGCAGACGTGTCTAGGTGTAATTCAGCATACCTCTTTTGAAAGATGGACTCAAATCATGGCTCAATTGTGAAGGCTTACAGTGGACGTTTCTATTCTTAGCCGGAGCAAGGAGCGCTGGACCTCTAAGTGTTCTTCGTAATTTGCTGATGACAGTCGGGGATAGTGCTGCAAGCGGAATGAAGGATTTATTTCCCAAAAACCACCAGGACCGCAAGGTGACTATATATCCGTCGCACCATTCCGAGGGAATGGTCCAGTCTGTTCAATTAAACCGAGATGAAGTTGTTTGCCATGTCAGAGGAGACGTAGGGAGACGGCAACACTGATGTGTGGTCGAGATGCCTGTTCGCGGCCTGCGTGTGTCCTCGTTGGGCGCAGAGGTCGTTTGTTCTCCGGATAGATGTGATGAGTTCTGTTGGAGACTTTTGTTTTAGACAGAAATATTACACAAGGCTGGATCCGAAAGGAGGACTGGATGGAGGGGACTACTACTGCCTGCTCATGCCCATCCGTCATCCGAGCCCTAAGGTTCGCTGGCTAAAAGGCAGGAGGATCGTTGAGGAGCACATATGGGCAGGATTGGCAAGGAACATCCTCACTACTGACAAGGTTTGCAGGACGCCATTCTGGAAGCTCACATGGCCAGTCTGAGAGTGCAGTATTATTGCTAGAGATAGAGCAGGAGAGCTAGAGCTCCACCCGAGGGGCGGCCCTGGCCATAAGACAGGGATTGGAGTAGCCATGCTAGCCAAGGGTCTCTTCAAGACTTCACCCAAGCTCCATGGGGGCAAGCCTACGCCATGGCGCTTGGTCGACCGCGACTACTGACTGTACTGCACACTCATGCTACGCTCACGCTGTACTGTACTGTACAGCAAGCAATTACTCGCAAGATGCAGAACGACCGCGCTACAGCTGCTTCGAAGTGCTCTGATGGACAAGGTCGACAGCAGGGTCTCAGAGCCAGTGTGCGACGGTTACGGATCGGGGCTTCTGGACTGGCTGCCTTCCGATTCGACTTCGCGGCTCACAGCATGCCCCTGCTACAAGGATACCATGTGTGCGGCCAGAATTTTGAGGTCTTGAAACCCTCACCTACTCTCGAAACTGGCGAAAAGCAGCTTCACTTAAGTGTAGCCATCTTCACCCTAAAGGACGGTAATATCTGCCGGAGTTCGGAGACCGCAGACCAATCTTACTTCTCAGACATTTCGATGACTGGTGCTCATCTCCCTCGAGCTTTGATCGTAAGCCACGAGCTGACTCCCGTAAGCCTCTGCTCGGCGGAGGTTACTTGCCTCATCTATGCATCAGCCTACCGCAGGCCCAGCTTGTGGCCGCCTTCCAAGTTGGCTTATTCGTTAGGCCCCTCAGTCAATTCAATTCTACGAAAGACGACTGCCGTCATTGGGGCCTGTACGACGTTCAATTTGTACGGGCCGGGCTGTCATGAGTATTCATCGATTTCGCTTGCACTAATAGTTTCACACACTCCAACGGCTTCTTTCGGCGCTTGTACCACTCGGTGGCCTACTCCACAACGACTGGGGAGGTCGGCAAACCAGCCGGCCAACTGCTAATCTCACAGCGCTCCATTCGGTCTGTTCTAAACCAAGTCGTTTGTCTGTTCCTCCTCCGCAATAATTCTTCGGATATGATTTCTTGCAAATCATTCATGACATGTATACTATGATCACTGAACTAAAAACGTCACTTTATTGGCGGACGGAGATATTCCATGCGCACTCACCCAGGTTTTCTGCACGCAGCAAACCTCTAAGACCTCGGGGTGTTTGGCCCCACGGTCAACGGAAGCCGTTACGAAGTTAGGGTTTGGCGGTTGATGGAGCATCCGCATGAGATCTTGGTCACACAGTCTTCTCACAGCCGCGGTTCAACGCTTTGGTCATTATAACGTCTCTGATATCAGACACCCTGCACACCTCTTGCCCCCTCAGACCCTTGAATACGATTCTTGATTTTCAGAGAACATGAGATCTGTATATGGAAAACTGACAACAGCATTGCATGAAGTTATCATAATAGCCATCGGACCCCTGATCCACCGCGGCTTCTCCATCCGCTCAGACTGCCTTTTCCTCTGCCATGTGGTGGCCCTTCCTTTCAGCCTTTCAGGAAAACCAAACTTTAAAGTTTTACAATGTGGCGATCGCGAACCTTGAACCTGGCTTCTTCGTACAATTAACAAGGGGGTTCCGAGACTATGGAAGTTCGTCATCGTCGAACAAGAACTGGTCAGTTCAGAAGTCGTCAGTCGATACTAATGTCATAATTAGGTGACAGCACATTACTTTCAAGCCACAACTATGTTTCTGTTGACGTTCCTGACACGACAATCTGACATTTTGAGTTTGTCACCAAAAGTTCCAGCTCTCTTTCACTCGAGACGAATCTTCCCAGTATCGTTCGATTAATTTTATCAAAGTTTTGGGGAGCACAAGACTTCCCCGCTGCAAGGCCCCGATGTCATGCCAGTCGTGCAACGGGCCATGGCTTGCAAACATGTCAGCTGCATGATCGAGAATTAATCGATCTTGATTCGTCAACTTCAACGTTCAACGAAGTTAATCACAGGTCCTGAGTCTTCCGGATGAGGAGAAGAGTCGGTCGTTCGTCAATTTCAGTATTCGAGAGCCCTCCATTGTCGCTTTCGATGAGGAGCTGTGATAGGTAATGCCCCTGTCAGCCACTTCTGAGTATGGCCGTTCGTTTCGCGAATTGACGTCCAGATCTAAGCGCCATATGAAACTACTTGCTGGGGCGGCCCCTGGCAAGAAGGGTCGAACGCATACGACCATGCGCTACTGGTGGAACTTGCGCGTCAAAATTCTCATACGCTGATTACGAAATACGGAGGGAATCTTACCTGACAGATCGCACACCTTCTATAACCTGCGCAATCTGTCGATGTAGCTTCCCGTTAGCTCATGTCATAGGTCGTACACCAATTGCCGTTTACCTCTTCGTATCCAATCTGCATTGGCAGCTCTTATTCAAACGTGGATATTGATTGACGTATCGTGGACTTCCAGAATCATATCCGAGTTGCTGCTATTCTCAGATTTGCCAACTTTCTAGAGACCATCTGAAGATGGCTCATCTACAGCTACAGGAAAAGCTTTGAAGCTAGAGGAGATGGCTCTTCCGCACAGATCTCAACGGTTGATGATCAGGCGGGCGGGCTGTTCTGGCGCGTAAGTTACCGCATGCATAGCCGGGTCGTGGATATGGCTCATGTGAGGTGGACCAGGCAGAGAGGGAAATCTTGCACTTATGCACTTTTCCAAAGCGTCTCCTTCTATGCCTGCAAACTTCGGCACTATCACAAAGATCAACCAGAGTCTAACAATCTCTGGGCTCATTTAGGTCATCGGACCGACTTCTCGTGCAGTAGATGCATACATCACAGGCATGAAGACTCCATGATATTGAGGTTTTAGTAGCGAGATGCTGCTCGACAAAGAACCAACATCTGCCCAAGGCCTTAGTGGTCAAAGTACATCCCGAAGGAGTTCCTTTTTCTCCATTTCGATACGGCATGAAGTTTTCACAAATCCAACATTGCGGCCTGAATCCATTCGAAGAGCTACTCTGGGAAGGCTAAAAAGACACAGCTCAGAGCTCTGAGATGGAATAGTACGCGACCTGTTTCGAGGCAATCGATCAAGGCACACTCTGCTTCCCGATACAAGCGAAGTTCCTGCGGCGCAAAAGGTCCGCCTGAACTACTGTCATTGACATCATCATATCAGCTCTCCATTATCTTGCGGCCGTGGTTTTTCAGAAACTACTCACCAGGTCTTATGGGAATGTCCTCATGAACTCGACTCCCACCCTTTAGGGGTCTAGACAGGCACAACCTCTACTCGGCGAGATACGTCCCTGGCAAAAGGGCTCTGTTTTATCTGATGACCGAGTACTTTCTATGGATAGTGCACTGATCATTGGCTGCTGCGGTAAGCTATCGAGACCTGAGGCTTTCGCTACTCCTCATCCATTAACCGTCGGCTGATGAATACTCCAGCTTTTGGCAAATTCACATCTCTCGTCGACGACATCGACACTTTCGAGCTGATGCCTCTATCAGAATGGGCTTTTTCCAGTGGGGTGATCGAATCGCGGGGTTGGCTCGGCCCATGCCGAATCTCATGACTTTGTCAACCCAGTTTCAGCATTCCTCCTCGAGGAATCCGCCGAGGAGGAATGCGCCATTCAACCTCGCATGACCATTCAATTTGCAGAGAAGAAAGAAAAAAATCAGCCACAGAGCTGATCAAGAACCCGTCATCCAATGTCGTTAAGCACGTAACGCAGTTTGCTTTCTCGGATAGAAGGGGCTAAAGCCGGGCTATCTGTTCCCCTCATCTTGAGTCCTCACACACCCCAATAATGGCGTGGGAGCCTATCTCCAGATGCTTCCGGTTTGTATTCTTGCCTACGAGGAGCCATCTAATTATACGCCCTTCAAAGAGATGACATCGGAAGTCAAGCCCAAGTCGCGCCAACTCATCATATCATTTTCCAAAAGCTCCCTTACCCCCATTGGGAAACATGCGTTCGGCAAACGTGATCTCGTTTCTGATTTATATATTTTGATGGTTTTTTTGAATTCCTTTGTCAATTGTTGACAAAGTGCCGTCTTTATAATTAGTGCCAGATCCGTTTCGATTACGAATCCTTTTTACCTTTCTAGTATCAACCAACCAATCCATCACCCACGTGGAGCTCGCATAACGGGAGCGTGCATTCACAAACCTTACCTTCTCATCTTCACAGGCCAAGTTGTCCCCCCACGGCGTAATCTTATGAGCAAGTACCGTGGCAACTATCATATAAAAACTGTGCCTCCTTCCTCCCTTTCTCCCTTCCTCCCTTCCTCTTTTCATCCCAACTCCCTTCAAACAATCAAAAAAAACCCTCCTTTCTACAAGCCGTTTCTGCGACCTGAATCCCTATTCCGGCCTCATCACAAAGACACACTACTATTCACGGATACACGCAACTTCGCCAGATAGGCGCTCGCCACAAGTTCAATCACTTCTCAGCTAAACTTTCAAACAGACGAAATATCAAAATGGCAACCACACTCCCATCTCACAGCGACATCCTTGCTCTGTCCTTCGCTGGGCAAGAGAACAATGTCCCGGCCGCAGAAGAGCGCGCCGAAGAAAGTATCCACAGGTTCCTCTCTCTTGCACCAACTACTAGCGCTTCATACCCTTTCATGAAGGCCTCGCCAGCGGCTAAGGCAGTCTCATTGGGGAATCAGCCGGCTATCGCGGACGAGGCACTTGTCACCGCGGCCATGCCGATTGAGAAGAACAGACGCTCTTCGTCTTTGAGCAGTGATGGAAGTTTGATGCAGAAGAGGCGGTTCTTGAAGTTGGGACCAGTTCATTTTGGAGTCAGCGAGGGAGACTGGAGCGAGGAAGTTGTCGAGTGATCTCTTCACTGGTCATCTGTTTTGTTAGGCACTTTACTTGAACGAATGGCATGGAATGGTTTACGAGCATGAAATGTTTACGGGATAGAAATGGCGCTGGAGCAGGAACGACTCAAGCAATTGAGCAGGTATGTATCGCAAGTCGGATTGGGCTTTTACGGGTGAAGGGAACGGATGGCATTGATAAAGTGCATATGAATCTTAATGAGCTGATGACTTTCTTCTGGCTGAGTAATTTTCGCAAGTGCTGGGACATATGCAGACTGGACTGCTGCAATGGAATTGCCGAGTAAGAAAGAATAAAATTCATGTTGGAACCATTTTCCCCCCTTGTCTTTCCGATTTTCGAACTGCGCATCCGAGCTCCCAGTCTCAGCTGGGCGTTGGTAAGAGTTGATGATCCATGATGCCTAAAGCATCCAACCAACCCTTTTATTACTCGTCCATATCTCCGATCCTGCATGTTGTAGATTGAAGGATGCATTTCTTGCTCCACCTTCATGTACGCGCACCTATCTTCTGCATCTTAACTCTTCACCGCCACGTCACGTGAGAAGCATATGCAAGACCCAGGCGCCATTTTGCAAAGGCTAGGTCGAGTGCATCTCGGCTTTCTCCAATAGTTGACATTCGAGTGTGAGTGGAGCTGGCTGTGTTTTTCACTTCCCAAATGGCGCTCTCTCCGGCTTGACAATCGTGATGAGCTGCCGAAGCGATATTCGCTTCAGTGGGCTCGATTGTGTGGGTGCCCTATGTCCTTGATTTCTTTTTAATATTTTCCATTCGCTCTGTGCGATTGTCAGCGGCCCTAGTCTTCGGTCTCTCTATATTGTTCAAAAGAGTGGTGCGTCGCTTGTGCTCAGCGTAGTGTTGACCAATGTTTACTTCGGCCGATTCGCCAAAGAAGGTCAAGACTAAAAAGACAAAAGTACCAGCAATATGTATATGAGTGTGGAATTCAAGACCCTTTCTTGCTTCTAAACCTTGGCCATGCTCCTTTGTATCCGCTTTGATTTGTTGAAGAAGGTGGAGGATCATGGAGTGCAGGACTTTAGCGCCGGCGCCAAATGTGCTTCGCTTGTGGCGTGCATCGGATTTCGACTCCCTCACATATTCTGAATATTTTCCTCTGGTTGTCCCTTTTGTCCCCTTGGCTCTTTCTCGCATGCCATTCCGTTCCAACTGAGGCCGTGAAGGCAGCCAATGGAATCCTTACTCATAGTCCTACCTGGCAATAGTCATTTCTGCAATAAGTAAGTAAAGCTCGGAAGTCCCCAAGTGTGACACTTGCGAGCTGCGACCTCTTATGCAGCCAAGTCACAGAAGTCACTTCAATTCATATCTTATAATTTGTGACATTGGGTGCTCGTCCATGTACCTTGTTATGATGGAGTGACACCTGGTATTAGTCACATGAGATAAAGGACATTCCGCTGCTGCTGCATATGCGGCAGTGATCGTACATGTTGGTTTGATGTGTTGTCTCTCAAATCAGGAAGGAAAGGAGGGCCGAAAACTTACTCGATTAAGTGTAGTACGTCGAAAGGGGGGAAGTTTCTCGACTCCGCCGAATTGCCGGACTTACCATGGTGGAGTTTGCACATTGGAGGGATGAAGTTGCAGGGAACTTCCTGGCGGGGGGTTTCCCGGACTTCCTCCTCGGACTCTACGTATGCACGGATAGCGAGAATCTAGTTTCGTAGTGGTTTGGTAATATGCGTCTTCCTTGTAGGCAAAAGCGGAAGGGAAATGGTGCATTCATAGGTCGTCTGTCTACTTTTGGGGCTTGCCATCTCGAACACACTGGGTCGATGGCCGACACTTGGGCGCACCTCCAGCTGAACGTTTCAATAGTTTCGGGGCACTTAGCTGCACCATCTAGTCTACAGCGTAATCCCGATTCTTGATTGGGAACTACTTTCGGACTCTGACAGTCTATTCAACATTTCGATCATCTGAGTTCCATCAAAATTCTCTTTGGTTGCTTGAACGTATTGTGAACGACCAGGATGTATCAACATACAGGATGCGGGTTTCAAACACACTCTCCGTTATCCATTCGAAAACTAAAAACACAGATATTTCAAAGAATCAAGAAAAATCAAAATTGAAAACTAAAGATATCATTGAATGTGGTATGGACATATATACTTCCACAGAGGTGGTCTTCGAAGTTTGCTGATATTACATTGACAACAGTCCTATTCTGATTTCATGGCTAAATGTCCCAGCTAAACGATGAGTTGTATGTTGCAAGGTCAACGAATGTCCCTGTAAGGGTACCACCGGTCTCGGATAGTAGACACAGCTTACATGCCTACTTATTTTAAGTGAGAGTACTTCATATCGAATTTAAGCAAAGATTAACAAAAGTGGCACGGTCGAGTCGTGGGCTAGAAGTTGTCTGAATATCGTGAACCTCAGGATGTAAACAAAACAAACTAAGCGAACCGGGGGTTTCTCAAGCACCTGAACACAATCTCCGGGATTATGATTTATCGAAGGTTAAATGATGTTACACATATACATGATTACTGAATCTTATAACTGGAATATCATTCTGCCTTGACTTCTAGGCTCTTGGGTTCGGACATCTCTCAATGCCTCGAAAATGACAGCGCAGTCAGTTCTGACAAGACATACAGTGTATCATCGTGATTGGCTGTATGTCTGCCTTAAAGATACATTATGGATTCTACTTCCACATCAGCTCTATTACTAGCATGAGAGTTGCGCTTCCAACACTCTTGTTCTCATACCTCGTGCACATGAAATTTTACAGATAAGTATATTATAGTCTCTAGTCCGGACCATGGCCTGGACCTATGGTAGACCAAACATTTGGCTGCGGGCCAAGGACATTATTTTGAATAAGCACTGGTATGAAATCCATTGGACACAAAAACTATGAACTGACTCACTCTCTGCATTCGATAATCTGAGTTTCTCGGATACTAACAGGCTGAAAGATCATGCCAGAAGAAACCTGCAGACCTATACAAGGACATCATGGTTCGAAGCTTGCTCAACGGGATGGAACATGATACTTACTGACGGGGCATATACAATAGGAATACTTAAATGCCCACGCTAATCAGTTCTTCGATCATCTGTGACAATTCATGATGTAGAATGTCAAGGAAACACTTACAGGAACTATTCAAATCGAGGATCGAGGATGATTGATCGTAAATCCCTACTCCACTTGTCTCGAACCTCAAATCAAATTTTGATAACTTAGAGCGTCATAAGGCAATACGAGACAGACATCCCGAAGTATTGTTTACAAAACAAAGGGAAATTATCGATCAGTATAGGGTCACATGTGCAGTCGTCACTTACAGCGACTCGGGCGAGCAGCGCAGAACATCGGGTGCGGGGTTCCGAAGCTCCAATCGAATGCAGCAACGAGCACATCATCGCAAGGCGAAATGACTCCATGTACAATGATACTCGTACAATCGGGAAGTAAGTTTTCTTTACACCACAATTTCTGCCTTTCTCGTCAGACAATTTTCCTTAAGTTTGACGACGATGTCCTTTGATACAATTCCCATCCTTGACCTCTCAGAGGCCAAGGACCCTTCTACTAAACCAAGATTCTTGAAACAGCTGCGACACGCGTTACTGGAAGTGGGATTTCTGTATTTGAAGAATGTCGGTATACCAGAGGAGCTTATACAGGAGGTCATCAAAGAAGGGGTGTCGTTCTTCGACCTGCCGATGGAAGAGAAGTGAGGCAATACTTATTCCACCCAAGTCTCGACCCAAGCTGACATACCCTAAGACTCAAAGTCGAAATGAAGAACGCCCCCTCGTTCCTAGGATATTCACGTCTCAATGCCGAAATCACCGCCCATACAACAGACCACCGCGAACAAATCGACCTCTCCACAGACCACCCAGTCCGTACCCCAGACCAACCTCTCTACCATAACCTCTTCGCACCGACACAATGGCCTTCTTCCTCACATATGCCGAATTTTAAGCCCGTGTACAGTGAGTATATTACTCGTATGGGCGAGATTTCGATATTCTTCACATCTCTGATTGCGGAGGCTATTGGTCTTGCTCCGACGGCATTTAATAAATATTTCGATGTTGACCAGCAGCATAAGCTTAAAATCGTGAAGTATCCTGATTTAAAGGATTTGGGATTATGGAAAGAGGGAGAGGAGGCACCGGAGGGACAGGGAGTTGGACCCCACAAGGATAGCATGTTTACAAGTTACTTGCTGCAGGTTACGAAGCACAGAGGTTTGCAGGTACAGAATCTAGCAGGACAGTGGGTCGATTGCCCGCCTATTGATAACACTCTCGTTGTAGCTATTGGTCAAGGCATGGAGGCTCTAACACAAGGTGTATGCATGGCAACTACACATCGAGTACTCTCCCCTGCTCCTGGAACTGGTGCACGATTCTCTGTACCATTCTTCCAGGGTGTGACTTTGGATGCGGAGTTCGACGAGCTGAATGATTGGGAGAATGGAGGCGGAGTCGGCAGAGTCCCGGAAGATATCAAGGAGATGCGGAGGAAGGTTGTAGCGAGGAACGGAGGCCGGTTGGATGATGTGGAGTTTACTTTTGGTGGAGGGAATGCAGCTAGGACTTTGGGAGAGGCTACTTTGAAAAATAGGATTAAGAGCCATGTTGATGTTGGAGAGAGATGGTATCCCGATTTACTTGCTGAGATTAGGGAGATGCAGAGGAGGGAAAGAGAAGATGCTGAAAAGAAAGCTGCCAGCGCTGCCGATGGTGGCTTTGGACAAGCCGTGGAAGCGCACTGACAAGACGACTTGATCAAGTCCATAAGATTTCAAAGAGGAATAGGCATGGTCTTGCAAATAGGTCGAAGATCCTTTTAGGCACGATGTTGGCAACTTTTTGTCTGTGTAAATTCAACTCCTCAGAAGCGCCGCTCGCTCGCGAAGACCATAAACTCAATCCCACCTACCGCATCTGCTCATCCGCTTCGTTTCTCCATAACTCCTTTAGCAAACAGGTCGGATAGCACAACGCAACAAAGAAACGTCGACCCGCACTCGTGTTTGCCAAAAAAAAACCCCCCTCAGCACCTAATTTTCTCCCCACGCCCCAACCCCTTGTGTTCAGCCAATTTCGGACGCATTTACTTCTTCGCGGGTGCAGGAACGAAATTTGGGAAGCATTCCGTGATGGTTTTGCTATGCTTGTTCGAGGCATGATCGGTGAGGCTGTTCAGGTCCAGAGTGTCAGCTAAACCCTCTTGCACGAGTTTTTGCCTGTACCGGAAGAAGAAGACGGCAGAACTTACGCTGGCGCACGACTGGTGCTCAAAAACGTTGACCTGCAGACGATACACTGAATATCCATGGCCTTTTCGTTGGACTTCAACTGTGACTTTGCGACTGTCGTCTTGTCATCCTTGCGATCACGCTTGGATGCTGCTTTGGCTCCCTGGTATTTGATTAGGAGCGTGTCCAAGGTCTAGGAATGAGAGCTTACGTTTCCCATATTGACGGTTTGAAAGTTGGCTTGCAAGGATTGTAGAGAGGTATATCGTAAGATATTTTATTTCTTCATGGATGACTGTACGGGATTGGAGGGACAGCCGGATAGCGCCCGAAAGAAATACAGACCCGCTGACCGGTTTGAGTATTCTGCCCGTTTATCTTACACCGCCTTGTGCCTTGTCAACAATGTGACTCTGGACGCGACCGCGACTTGTACCTTTTCACGCTCTCCACGTAATTCAGAAAATTCACTACTGCGACCTTTCTGAATTAGGCAAACAATCTTGAGATCTCACGCGAAGTATTCTGGATGCTTAGACGATTTTCGGGCGCAAAGAAGAGACTGAATCTTCATCTCCAACAATGGCCGCAACTATTACACAAACTGAGTTTAAGGACGCTCTGGGTAGATACCCAGAGATCCTCAAAACTCACGGCAAGACTCGTAAGTACTTACAGCTTATAGAACGGCTCCGTATTTCATTGCAACTCGGAAACTGACGCGTTTTACAGCTATAGATGGCTCGGTCACTATTGAGGATCTTGACAAGTTCCGCTATCAGATCGCGCCCATGAACTTCTCGAAGAACACTGGTCGTGTAATGGAATTGTCTGATGTTGAGAAGCTTGTTCAGTGGAAAATGTACGTTCTTCTATGACACCCAACCTTGCACGCTTTTTTACACCTTACCACATTTTCTGGCGCATCGCGACTTGCACAGCGTGCCTTGTCGCAACCGCTGTACATTCAGACTTTGTTTTTATCTACTCAAACTAAAGTGTCACTAGCCACCACGGTGCTTTCCGCCCAACTCTGCCAAAGCTCGTGGCTTCAAATACAAACGATACCGTCGCTGCAGCTACCAAGGACGCCTTTGCTGCTTACGCGAATGACCATAAGGACATTGCCACCGTCATTTCGAAGCTCACTACACCACTGAAGGGGGTCGGACCAGCTACTGCCTCGCTCCTACTAGCCATTCATGATCCTCAGAACGTCGTCTTCTTCAGCGATGAGCTCTTCAGCTACTTGACCGCGGATGGAAGGAAGGTCGAGCCCAAATATGTCACAAAGGAGTTCGAGACTATACACGCCGAGGCTCAAAAGATCATGTCGAGGCTCAATTGTACCCCAATCGAGCTTGAGAAGGTAGCTTACGTTTTGGTAAAAGAGAAGGTTCCAGAGGTCAAGAAGGCCGGTCGTCCTGCCCAGGAACCAGAAGAGAAGAAAGCCTACACTGGTGCGCCACGAGGTCGTCCTAAGTTGACTGAAGCCGAAAAGAAGGCCCAACAGGCGAGGAGAGAGGCAGCGATGACCAAGCCATCAAAGTCAGCCATCAATCGTACGAGAACAGGCCGTGTTGTCAAGCCTACGGATTATCTTGTCAACCAAGCCTCAGACAAGAAGACACCTAGGGCCAAGAAGCCTGGACACCCAGCTGCTAAGGTCGCCACAGCTATTAAGCCTGCTAAGAAGAGAGGTCGTCCTGCTACTGCTAAGACTGAAGGGGTCGAGAAAAAAGTTAAGGCGAAGACTGCTGCCACGGCTACCAAGAAGGTTGGACGTCCAGCAGGTAAAGTCGTGGCTATCAAAAAACCCGGACGCCCCGCAAGCACCGCATCTAAAAAGCCAGGACGCCCGGCCACCGCGGTTAAGAACGCAGGTCCAGCTCCAGCAAAGAAGGCTGGTCGTCCTGCTAAAGCCATTACCGTCGCAGAAGCTAGCGCAAGTACCCCAAAGAAGCGCGGTCGTCCACCGGCAGCTGTTACTGAAGCCACAACTGCAACTCCAGCCAGCAAGAAGCGTGGACGTCCCTCTCAAGCCGAGAAGAATGCCGTGGCCCAGACACCAGCTAGCAAGAAGAAGAAGACTGCTGCCACGCCAGCTACTGCTCCTGCTTCTCTCGTAAAGCGTGGTAGGCCCTCCGCTGCTGCTTCAGCCGCCAAGCGTGTGGGTAGAAAATCTCTTGCTTAAGTTTTAGCTTATGCTTGGGAATTTTATTATGCTCTTTTACTTCGGTTTCCTTACGACAAAATCTGGAGTTAATGGTCTGGTTTGGTCTGGTCTGCAGCATGAATGGTTTCCTATGGGTGCGAAAGGATTGTATCTGGAGGCTGTAAGATAACAAACAACAGACAAATGGGCGCGGGATACAGCAATGATAAATATTTCAATGAGGTTTCCTCATGATTTTCTGGTTTCTCTTTCCTTGATATGGCATCGTTCACTCTACTTGCACTTCAAATTAGCATCACTTTTCTGAGTTACAATAGTGCTCACACAGCATCGTCACTTACACAATCTTCTTTTCCCTTTTCCTTTCTCTCCTTTCCTTTCCCCTTCCTGGTGCGCTTCCTCTACCTTAACCAGGCGTATGTTACACCTTACACTTTTTCATCTTCAATATTGGTACCATCACTTCCATCGTCTAATTTGACATCAGGCTTTGGCTGGTCCTTCCCCAGCTTCACTTCTGCCCCTGAGCAGTCTTATTCTTCTTACGCACAAACCAAAATGCCAGTCCAGCACAGCATACTTTGAGCCCGATAATATTACGAGTTTGATGTAGAACTGTGGGTACGCTGCTACTACGCGTGAGTCTATTGTAACGACCAGGTGTGCTCCGAGGAGTAATTAAGTAGTTGCTATCAGCTTTCCTTCTGGAGTTTAGGAGAAGTGCGAACTGTGACGAAGCCGAGTGGCATATATACTACAGTCATGCTCGCGAATACGAACAAGTAATGGACTTGAAGGACAGAACTCTCTACGATGTCTGTGCCGCGCGGTGTTTTTCTGACGGATGTGGCGCAAAAGAGCTATATAGCTATCGATCATGATATCGCCCGAGATTAACGCTCTGTTGGGAACTTACACCGTCGCGGAGACTTTCAACCTCCTACCTCATCTCTTGAAGGACCCTTGATCCTTCAAGTTGCTTGTGTTGAACTTTCAACTGGACCTGCAAGGTCATAAGGAACTGGTAAATAGTACTTTCTTTCGTTTTGTTCACTCTGAATTCCGTTAGGCCGTAGGTGCTGGACATCTTGCCAATTTCCGCATGACTAGCCTCGGCCGCTCGGAAGAGAGCCATCTTCAGGTTCCACTGGTCCATCGAAGTCATTGCCGCCTGGGTTGGGACGACATAATGTTCCAAACATCAATCAAGAAGGGAGTGATGCTCAAGTCAAGGCAATTGACCAAGGGATTGCACTTGTAATATATTGCTCCCAAATCATACAATTATTTGACAAACTTTGTCGTAGTAAATAAGTATCGCTTCGCCGATCAACGATTGGATCCGCCTCGAGGGAAAATTCGCTACTGTGGTCAGTGCGGGATTTCGGTGCTATACTAAAGCCCTATTCTCATAGGATACACAGTCTGGTATTTCTCATGATTATATTCAGTATCGATCTATGCCCTGGCGTAGGAATGACATAGAGGTTATTTCAGCCGAGCCTAATTTCTTGCTTGAATATGATCTGACAAGTTCGATTACAACCTGATAGTGTATTAGCTAGATACATGAGGATGACCAATAACTCAATGTAGAATCATAAGTGATCATTACCTATAGTCCCCCGTATTGTTGACAGCCTATTTTTAAGCGAATGATCATCCAGACGAGATATCCGACAAAACAAAGACCAAAATCTCTGTAAAAGTCATCGCCCATCTAAAGAATCGGAAGTTCTGAATTAATCTTCATCTGTCAGAAGGATAGACAAAATATCCAGATTCTGATCCCAAGCTTCCATTAATCGATTCAAGATACGCTTTAACATTGTTTTCTGAACATCTCAATGACTTGAACAAAGGGAGCCTGAACTCCGTGCCAGAGCCATAGTCTATCCGCGAAAATCGCATCCAAATTCAACTGCCACCAATCCCAAAATCCTAACCCCGCTGTATCCAAGAAACGACCAAACGTGCCACTAGCTCTTTCTTAAATCAACTATTCCACTTCACTACTCTGATCGGCCAAACCAGTATCAAGATCGCCATAAATGCCAGCAATGAACAAGCAAGACACAACTGTCCAACCCAGCGCTATCGTCGCAGTTCCTATAATTTCCCCAGTAGTCCGTAGTAAGATCGCCAACCGTGGTTATCGCTGCAGCGCTATCGATATGTTGCCATAGTACTGACACAAACATGAATAATAAAAGCCCGTCTCACGGTAGTCGTAGCAGTTCAGTATAGGAGATCTTATCCACCGGAAAGACTTGAACTTCTCGCGAACCGCTGTCATCAGCGCTGGCTGTCATCAATTTCTGTATGCTGCCCAGGTAATGCACCCAATAATCACACATAGAAACAATAGAGAGGGCTACGGATATGAATCTGAGTGTTTGTCAAAAGATAAAACTCTTGAGAGACTTTACCAAAAAGGGAAATTAGTCCGACGAAGAGTACCCGAGACCTGCAATGTGAAGCAACCCGTAGCAGATTCAGGGGAATGAACGAACGGCACCATCCTCACAGCTCGCTTCCACGATCTCAACGAGCAATATTGCGCTCCTTGAGCAATCTCAAATCTTTTGAGTTCGACCGTATTCAGCTGCTCGGGACGTGTTGCTGTGTAGCTAAGAGGCAAGGAAGGACGATGTTGACAATTACGGTTGTGAGTATTATTTTCGTGAGATGATCCCCTATTATCTTTTTCAATATCATAGAGGGGAGTCTGCTCGTCTCGTGTCAAAGAGACTGACTGATGGATATTTAGCTTCCATTATCAAACATAGCAGCTCCCTCGCCATCGACCTCGAAACTCCCCCCATAAATACCGAAGAATGATCACCGCTATCATGCGTGCTGAAATAGATGCGTAAGCCCGCTCCTCATTCTCCCCATACCAAACTAATAGCACCCAACCGCCCTAATTCCCAGCGAGTAAGCATCTCCACCTCCCCCCTTTCCATCCCCTTTATCCTCTCTTTTTGCCTTCCAACAAAGCTCCTCTCACTCTACCTCACCAAGATCCCCTGATATCACCCTCTCCCTTCTCATCTACGCCCTCTCTCCATCGACCATCATCATCATTCCCCCTCCACAATCTAGACGCGCCAAATATTAGCATCCGTGATCGAGACCGCCATGGTCATTACTCTGGCACTGCCAATCATCGTATATGATGCGATGTATATCATACATAGACTTCTTCGCTAAAAACACAGATGTGGAAAATGATGAGGACGAGTACACCGAAGGGAGGTGATAGTTCGGGACCGGGACCGGGACTTGGAACAGGATCGCTGGGGAGTTTTGAGCGTTGTCGTTTCTGCATCTGCGTTGATGAGAGGACCTGGACCGAGGATGAAGAGATAAAATTCTAAGGGAAGTTCATTATTTTGGTTGCGGAAATATTCTGGATGGAATGTTCGGGGGGTAGCTTTTACTTTCTCGATGGTGAGTCTTAGGTTCTTTCTCCCTTGACCCTTGTGGATTCTGAGATTGTCATGAGAGCCGCAATCTGAGTTTGCTCATGCTCGGATTATATGCCTTGTGCCAGTCGGCAGAGAGTAGCAAGTCAAGGTTGAGATACAATAGGATTATATTATTAGATGGAACGTAGGGCCACGTATTCCTCATACTGGGTTTCGTCATCCTATCTCTTGCTCTCTATGTACTGTATCGTGCGTCCACCTTTCTCCCTATCCTATCCTATTATTGCCTCTTGTCCGATACGCAAAACCCCTGTTTAGCCTACCCTGCGCGGCACAAGATATATTTACCTATCCATCTTCACTTCAAGCCTTCTTTCTCCAAACCAAACGCATCGAAAGACGCTTATGAGGCTATAAGCCGCCGAAATAAGAGGCAGGACCTCATATCCTCCTGAACACGGTGAATGTATGTAAAACAGCCGAAAGAAGCGAGCACAAAAGACACCACCCATGCATAAGAAGCCTGTTCCCTATCGCGTGCAAGCTTGAAAGAAAACGCTATGCAAAAACCCACAAGTCAGGTATCAAGAATTAGTGTATTTCATCACTAATCATGAGAAATCATCGTCTCCGCCCTGTCCTCGATCTCCATCAATGACATCCACCCTCAGCACCAACTCCTTCGTCTCACGAGCGATCTCGAAGGCTATGGGAGGTAATGACTGGTTCCATGCTCTCCACGCTCGTTCGCCCTCGTCATCGTCTCGGTTTTCGTCTGCGATGTCTCGGCCCGCCTGGCCCGCATCTATTAATCGCTGTCGAATACCTGCTAATTTACGAATGATGGGCTCTCCTTGCATCCTTAATACACTATTGCCGGTCGATGACATGGCAGTCTCAGTTGATGTTACGACAGTACCGACCACGTCGGCGATCGCGTTGATTTGCGTTGTGATGGCTGTGATCCCAGCCTCGGAACGGATGGAGGAAACGAGGGATTGAATGTTTTGCACTAGAGTGGCGGTCTGATCTTCAAGATAGATCTGTACTTGTCAGCATCTTGTACATGGAATTAAGAGCTGCTTTTCTTACCTTGAGTTCTTCGACATCACTAGTCTGGGTTCTGATGCCGAAACCAACGCCCATTGGCGCTTGAGGAAGAGCCTTGTTGCCGTTCATGTAAGCATTTCCGCTTTGGGCACCCCGAGACATGGAACGCTGTCGTCCAGCCCAGTTTTCCTTTCCTGAACTCCTCGGCCGCATGGTAGATTCACGCGGCGAGTTGACGGGGCTGTACATCGAAGAATCGCCGCTCATACGAGCATTGCCGGGACCTTGAAAGAGAGGAGAAGGGTTGAGTTGTCTCGGATCGCGGACAGGAAAGAATCCAGTGGTATCGACGGGAGCCAGATGTCCGTCATCATCGTCGTCTAGCTCACCAGCAGGCGTTGGTCGTATCTTAACAGTCCTGACAAGCTCTACCACAGCGGAAGTAAGATGGGACGCAGCCGCGTCAAGTAAAGACACGGGAGAGAGGCCTTTTGCCGACGCGAAGTTCTTCGAAGCCGTTATCAGGTTGTTTGCTGTGGCCGAGACCCGTGATTTTAATTTTGTTTGCTCTCGTACCAATTCTTCACTGCTTTTTGGCGCATCATCGATATCCTGTGTGATTCTCCGCACATTCACAACGACGGACTTCATGAAATCTATTACCCTAGAAGGATCATCCACCCTTGCGGTTTGCAGTAGCTCGTCAATCGAGATCTGATATTTGGTAACATGGACATCCTTGACCAGTCCGTTTGCTTCAGTAAAACCACTTTCCTTGGCATATTTCGCTGCATCCTGTTGGATAGTGAGACCAATCGAAGAAGCTCTTAAACTTCGAAGCTGCGTCTTGGTTCTGGCATACCGATCCCTCCAGTCCTTGACCTCCTCTTCCAATTTGTTAACTGCATTTGAAAGTTGCTCCTCTCTGTCGTACGAGGATTCGCTTCGTTCCGAAAGCACTCGCATTTCCCGGAGGAACTCTTGCGCTTCCCTCCGGACCTGATCTGTGACTACTTGCTGTTGACGCAGTTCGTCTCTCAGTTCTTGATTTTCTCTTTCCACGTCCGAATTGCCCATCCCTCTCGTCCCAGCCCCTGGTTGAGGTACTGCTGCTCGAAGCTCCTCGATTTGCGAGCGAAGTTCCCTTTCGTTATTTGCTTGTGAGGATCGCATACGATCCAGTTCCGTCTGTAATGAATCATTCAGGTTCTGTGCTTCAGCAAGCTTCCTCTCCAAGTCCAATCTCAAGTCTGTGGATTCCTTCTTCTCAATATTCAGCGCAGTGGCCCTACTCCTTTCGCCGTCTAGGACGTTATTCAGCTCATCGTCTTTCTGTTTCAGGGTGTCCTCCATGGATTCTAATTTGTCTCTTAGTTCGGCAACTTGCAATTGGTAGTCATCGATAAGTTTCTTGTCGGTCTATTCATGTCAGCAAAATATAGGCAGACGCATAACGATAGCATACCTCAGAAGATCCTCCGAGACTTTTGTTCCTGCTTCGCGCTGCACCTTCCAAGCCGAAAGCGTCTCCGTCATCGTCGTCATTATCCTCTCCTCCAGTCTCGTCATCCTCGACCATTGTACTCTTGTTCGGCACTATCGTGTTACTCTGGAACGTCTTTGGAGTAGGTCGGCCATAATCATTGGGCGGTATACCAGGAGAAGGGGGCACACCAAGTGCCCCATTCATTCCATTCATTGGCCTGGGCCCATTTCGCGATTCGCTTCGCATTGAGTATGCTGTTACAGAGCTGGCATCTGAAGGTCGGCGCATCCGAGGCATTCCATCCACAGGTGTCCCATTCCCGTTTCTGCTTGGTGGACCTCTCATGGAAGAAGCTGGACTGCCCATTCGACTGATGTCACCTCCTGCGAACTTGGGGAACCTTCTTTCTAACTCGTAGTATACATCTGTTGCCAGGTCGCGAAACCTAGATGGCGGTAAGGTGGACAGCTTTTGTCTGGCTTGATTCCTCTTTGGATGGAAGATATCTTTCGGTAACAGAAAAGGTGGGGGACCTCCATCTGGTTGCCCCCCATTTGGTGTCCTCCTCCCAGACTGCTGCCTTCGCAAGAGTTCGTCGAACACATCCGTACTCAATTCTTGGAACTGTACTGGCGATAACCTCAGTAGCTTGTCCCGCGCCCTATTTGGTCTGGGGTTGCCCTTCTCGTCCCGCAAAGATGCCGCCAGATATCTCTTGAGGGCGACATAGTGTTCCGAGAGGGCACTTTCGAATTGTTCGTCCTTCTTACTCCTGCCACTCTCACTCTGCGCATATAAGCCCGTCCCAATGCTAGACCTGGCGATGGAGCTCGGCGGCGAAGGCTGGCCGGCGGCTGGACTATTTGCAGATGATCCTCTAGGTGGGAATCCTCCTCCATTCATCGTGCCGTTCGAACCGCTGGAAATCGGCGGTGTGGCAAGTTGCCCACGATTGTTGGGTGGGAAGTAGGGTGAATCGTTCTCGCGGCCTTGGTATTTCGAAATGCCGGACCATTCACTCTCTCCTACAGACACAGGCGACAAGGGGCCATTTCGCCCATTCATTTTAGATGCTGCTGAGATATGCTGTGTCTGACTTCAGGAGGATCCTCAGTCCGTAGCGGCGTCCTCCTCCACAATACACAATTCCTGCACTGTGCAACTGCTTGATCGCATGGGCATTTGTGAGATACCTCGCTGAGAGCTGGATCAAGAGGCAGGTTGGAGTGCAAAACTGCCTCACAACGATAGAGGGCGTGAAACGTCGTAGGCTGGCAGGGTTGTTGTTGTCAAAGCGAGCGAGGGTGCTGGATCGAGACTTGGTAAATTTGTCGTGCTGGCTGAGGGTTGCAGATAGGATCGCGAAGACTGGGAGGGGCATTAAAAAATTATGGTGTTGTACAGAGAATATCAACAACGGCAGTGACAATTCTTGGAATTGTACCTAGGTAGTAAGCTAGCACATTGACCCCTTTCTACAATTGCAGTCGAGTTGGGATGCACAGCGTGTGGGACGGACTGGATAGGTGAAATTAGCGCTGCTTGGGGGCGCCAACCAGTATATCTAAGCCCTGGAAGGTCGATAAGCTCCCGATTAGACCTCGATAAGCGGCACCGAAGGTAGTGAGAGTTCGGAGGCTAATAAAGGTAAGGTAGAGAGAGGTATGTATCTTTGGCACGGTAGAAAGAAGAATCGAAAGACGAGAAGTCCACAAGTCGGGGGGCAGGGTTTGCGATGATTTGTTTGGGTTGGAAGGTTTGGAGAGAACCAAGAGACCTAGACACCTATGTAGGAACTCATGCTGCAGATGGAAGAAGCAACTCGAGATTCGTAATGCTAGACAGACAGATACAGTCACGGCTACCAGATAGCGTTCTTCCAGGAAATTTCTTATTTCTCTACTCCGTAATGACATCCATCCATCTCTCATCCACACATCCAGGCCCCAGGCCCCAGGGCATCCTTCCAGCTTCTACTGTAGCTTCCAGCTTCCAGCTTCCAGGCTTCGTCGGCTTCCGGACGCATTGGCACTTGGCACTTTGGCAACGTGCTTTTGTTCTGCAGGCTGGAAAATCGCTTCAGGGGTTGGATGGAATATCTGATTTGGCTTTGCTGGGCTGGCTTGGGCTGGCCAGCCTAGGACAGGGTACCTCAGTGTTCCAGTTCGGGGATTGGCTCGGCCACGGCTGCCATTGATCCTCATCTTACCTGGGGCTGCTTGAGGCTTGAAGTCGCGAATCGTGATGAATGCCAGTGGAAATTGAGGCTGTGAGTTGGCAACATTGGATGAGGGAAAACCGTGGTCTTCCGAAGGTTCTCTAGGTCTGAAGGGAGGGTTCTTGCTTGCAGTGTTGTTCTTCAACTTTCATCCGACGCTAGACCATGATCTGAATAATCTGGAATATAGCGGCGGGCCTAGCCGCTACAGCGCTTGAGCGTTGAGATTGGAAATCCACACTGGGCTGGTAGTCGAGAGAATCAATTTTAGCAAGTCTCTGTTCCAACCCCCTGCAAAGCCACGGACCAAACTCATTTTTCGACGCCTCGAGACGAGTGCAGACAATGGATCAAATTTCCAAAGAAATCCCACAGACATGCATGAGATACACGCGGCGTGGCAGAATTTAAGCATGGCCCGATGGAACCATTTTGATACTGTGCTGGCCGCATAAAAGCTTTGGTCGTGACTGACCCGATGATTTATCCGCCTTCAATAGCCTTACGATCACCAGATGCAGCGTGCAGAAATAAAATAGAGTGCTCAATATCTGGAGTATTTCTTATTCCAGATGATTCCCCGGAAAACGCCTGTTGGGTATCCCGGTTCTCAACTCCAGCCGCAATCTAAGATCAAAAATGTAATCCTCAAAACCAAGCCAATGTCCATACCGCTGGAAGATTTGGCCATCTCTCTTGCCACTCTCCAATAATCTCCGGTACTCGCTCATCAAAGCCACTTCTGCTGGCGGCGCTTCCACTATCAAAGCCAGCTGGATTTCGTTCTCGCTCCTCAATTGCAGCTTTGTTCAGGGAATCAGCCAGGTCTAGGATGCCCCTGCCTCCCACCAGTGCTTCTTCGTGATTATCTTTGATATCGACGTTGATGACGTGCACAGGTCGATTCAAAGGAGATCCTCGAGTCATGAGATCATCAATCACGGCGTCCCAGCATCGCTCTTCACAAGTGATGACTACATCTACCACTCCTCCTTCAACGCCTTCACTGCCCCTGTCTTTGTTTTGGTCCAGTCGGGGAACTCCCACTTGCCAGTCCTGCCACCTCTCTGGGCCCCATTTGACATTTCTGTTCCGCTCGAGCATGTTCAAGAGACCATTAGCGCGGTAGAGACGTGGATCTTTGGACTCGAGTTCCTTGTACATGCTATCGTAGGAGGTCTTGTTGAACTGGTAGACGTTAGGCTTATCTATAGAAGGCCCTGGCAGGCGGACCAGAGATCCAGTGCCGAACGAGATGACCGGATAGTGAGCTGCGGCAAGTCGGAGATGTGATTCCATAGATCTGCAGTGATGTCAATATCGCTAAAAGAGTAGCAACGTGGGCTGACAAACCTGTTTTGGTTGCTTGCGCACACTGTACAGAATTTGAGCTTGAATCCTCCTGGATCTACTCGTTCTCCATTTGTAGACGATCCATTGCTGGCCTCGCTTTGGGCTTGTGGTTGTGCCATGTTCGATGAAGAGATTTTGCGGCGGACAAATGTCACGTCGTCGTACAACGAGCCGCTCACATCTGCAGGTCGATGATTCCAGCCGGACTAGAATTCACTACAGTAATCTGTCAGCATTGCGTGGAATGCAGATCGAGAGATTGAATGAACGAGTAGAAAGCAATTCAGTTAAGCGTAAAAAGTTGTCTCCTCATGGGTATAGGACAGCTCCAATATAGGATATCATCAGATTGCAACGAAGGGAGAGGGAATAAATGATGGGTATACATACTTTATAGTACCAAGGTGCTTGAGATGTCGTGGGATTGGGATTGAAAGAGCTCGGAAGCTTGAAAGGAAAGATGTGGTTTGGAGTTGCTAGCGCACTCGGTTACAGTCATTCTGGCGGCCCATTGATCGCAACAGCGCAAATCGGCAAGATGAACAGTATCAAGAATCCCCGAAATTCGAGCAAATTCGAGTGTCACACAAGGGTCACACAGGCTTTAAAGGTCGTGCAATATCGTGGCAACATCTTTCTAAAGATACTTCGTCCTTGGGCATTGTCAAGAGACGAATCTTTTTACCCAATCGCGGAAATCAAGAGGATGTGAATTTAAATCCTATGGAAATATTCCGACGCTGTAGTCATGCATCTCACTTATTATTTGTTAGTTTGGACAGCCCTTTCTGGACCAATACCGTTACGTCTATCCTTGCCGTAGATTATAGATCTAATCGTAGATAGCTTTACATCCGAAGTTTGAGACTGGCTCAAATGGGGGGAAATCATGTCTAGCGAGGAAGACCTGATAGGGACGGTTCAGAATCGTACTACTCGACTTCGAATTCGGATTCGTTACCAGAAGATATGTCTATCCGCGGAGATTATTCCAATCCGCGTGAATGTCTGGTAACCTTCCTAAAATTACGATCTGATGATGAGTATATCAGAAGTTTATAGATACACGCTTCGCTGGAGACACAAACCAACTGACTGATATTGGTCAATGCCTCATCTACGGATAGATATCAGTTCGTCCCATACAGGTTTACAACTGCTGTTCACTCAGCTAGCCCGATTAGAACATCCGAAGTTATTCTAATTTAGACCTGAGTTCGCATAAGATTTGGAACAGGGTGATCGTGGTAAATCTCATGAAGGAGGACTTCAAAAAGCTACACGTATCTCGGAGAACAGGCAGGGGAAGCTGGTTGAACAAGCCTCCGAATAATTGCTCAGAAGGGAAGAGTCACATCGGGTTATCTCACAGTCCATTGCCCCCCGATCTGTCTGATGAGTTTGATGTTCTCACGAGAGCTTCACATAGGTAGGCATGATCCAATTTCATATCATCTTGTGATTTATCAGCCGCAGCCGCAGCCGCACAGCAGGATCATGCAGTCGTCTGTGGTGAGCCCCACAGCAGCACAGAAACACAACTGCATTGTCATTGATTGGCTCAAGCTCAACTTCCCCGCTTGTGC
Organism: Rhynchosporium graminicola; assembly: GCA_900074885.1. Lineage (NCBI taxonomy): Eukaryota > Fungi > Ascomycota > Leotiomycetes > Helotiales > Ploettnerulaceae > Rhynchosporium > Rhynchosporium graminicola. Next base: position 457,961 of record FJUW01000010.1, read on the forward strand.
GGCCCCCTTGGTCCCCCTTGTTGTTTCAAGTGTCGAGCAAACGTCCCTCGTCCGTACAGTAGCATTCATATTCCCAAAATAGATTTTCTTTTGGGTCTTTCGACGCATCGGGATTTCCATCCCCAACAACTTTTTAGATCATGGACGTGGATCTGAAGATGAAAGCCTGACATGACAGCCAGGAAGCCGGCCGAGCTCAATCAATGTTGCCGCAGGATTTGCCCTAACCATCTAGACAGACGTCTGGTCAGAATCACGTTACCTACCTTAGGTAGGTAGGTATGGTACGGTACGGCACATACACGAGACACGCGCAGCTACCTCCCTCACCTTGTCTTGTCCACCTAGTTACAATATCTGACCTGAGTCCTGAAGACGTTAATTGGCGTTCGAGTGTCGGGCGCTTGCTTGGCTTGTTCTGTCCACGAATCGACATTCCACATCTCACACCTCACACCTCACACCTCACACCTCGCCGCCTGCCTTCCGGGCTCGCTCCCAGCCCTACCTTACCTTACCTAGGTAACAAAGCGATCTGAGCGCCAGACCATCTCAGCGCCAACTGCCTGTTCGGTCGGTCGCTGGTTCTCGCTTCTGCAATAAGGTATTGGTACCTAGGTAGGTAGGTAGGTAGGTACTGACTGTGCTGTACCATCCATCCATCCATCCCTCCCTCCAATTGGGTCCTTCCTTACCTTGGTGGATTGTGGGGTCGGTCGGCGCTCCCTTGATCTTCCTTTCTTCCATCCTCAGAGATCAGATTCCTATGTCTGCCGTCCACACCACTCAGCTCTCCCAAAAGCATCAACCTAATACAGTACCCGACTATTAGTCGAAGGTCGCACCCGTAGGCTGACCTGACTTACTCGAACTCGATTCTTTCTTGGACGACTTCACTCGCACTCAATCGCAATCGCGCCAGCGTTTGCCCTCTGCTGCGTATGACTTAACTGTCGTCGCATCAACAATCAAACATTCCTCACCCTGGACCTTCATCTGACAGCCACCACGGGAGAAGCTGTCACTGTTGCTGATCACTGCTATTTTCACCTTGCCACTTGATCAGACCGGTGATCAAAACATATTCGGAGCGGCCCCCATCCCCCCTTGTTACGATTCTTTGCGCAAACGTACGATACCAAAAGCATTTGAGTTGAGGCTTGCTGGCAAGCTGCCATCGATTAGGAACATCGCACAGTCTCAACTTTAAACATTGCGACTGGAGGCCGCAAAGAAGGACGAGATATAAAGATGACGGCAGTCATGTCTTCTACGCCGGATACCTCTTCCCCAGGGTCGCCTTCCCCGGTATCATCTCCCTCGTCGAACCCGAATCATCCTCCTTTACCACCATTAATTACCTCGCCTCCCTCTAAACGATCAAATCTACAACGACCAACTTCGCATGCCTCGAAGAACAGGTTGTCACAATACTCGAATCAGTCAGTACCTTCTCGGTCACGTCCACCCTCACATATATTCCCGGTCTTCCATTCGAGTTTGCCTTATACAACAGTACGCGATTTTGCCTATCCAGTCTTGCATCCGATGCACTATGGAGCACCTATGGAACCGCCCCAGCCAACTTCTGGAATGTCAACACCAGCAAGCGAAACGCACAGGCGCTTATCTGATCCGCCAACGTCCTGGGATAGTAAAGGAACATGGGCGCCTGGGTCATGGGCAAGTGAAGGCCTTATGAAAGGCGAGCAATTAGCACCTATACATTTTGGAGACGGTCCACCATGGAGTGAAGACGAAGACCTTCAAAGTCCGGTAGTGGTCAGTTCGCGCCATAGAAAGCACAAGTCTTCTGCAGGTGGATTTGGGAGCTCTCAAGGGCGTGGCAGAGGGCGGACACGAAGGGAAGATGGCGAACGTTCCGCGAGTATGCTCAGCCAGGAAAATTATGAACAAGACAGAGGGTTCTTTGTTGGTAGAGAAGGTGATGGTAGTGAGAGATATTATGTGAACGAAGGAGATGAGGCGGATGGACCTGGTGGAGAGGTCCTTACCTATCCACCAGAGCAAGCTCGACATTCGACATTAGCACCATACAATGTACCAGGCCAAAGAGATTCGCATTTCGCCGGTACACTGCCCAGCAGATCCTATACAGACGAGATTGGGCAGGAGTATCGGTCCGAATCTGATACATCAAGCTCGGCTTCTTCCCCGGGGCTAACACGGCATGATGAATCGCGTTATTCGAGAGACTACCAGTTTACAATCGCATCGCCAGACGAAGAGATGCATGGCAAGGCAGTAGCACTTTTCGACTTTGAGCGGGAGAACGAGAACGAGCTACCTCTAGTGGAAGGGCAGATCATTTGGGTGTCTTACCGCCACGGACAAGGATGGCTTGTTGCTGAGGATCCAAAGACGCAAGAGAGTGGTCTGGTCCCAGAGGAGTATGTTCGACTTCTGCGGGACATACAAGGAGGGTTGAATTCTTTGACCGGTCAAGCGACAGACCAATTGCTCAGTCCCGTTGCACCAGACTCGGGAACACCGACCCAAGCGGATCATGGTCAGGCATTCGGACACGCTACAACATCAAGCAATGGGAGCAATGGATACCAACAACCAATAGTCTCGACTTTTTCCACTTCCTCTAAGGATCTCCACCCTTACCCGCAACATCTTCTTGGGACACCCGCTGGTCAGCCTCCACCACAGGTGATTCACTATCATGGCCAGAGAGGAGGCAGTCAAGCCAATACGCCAACACTGCCAAGCTCTCAAGAGGGCGCGAGAGACGCAAACAGTCAGGATTTGAAGTCTCGGAAAACAGAAGAGAGCTCGAACAGCACACCGATCGCCACTCTACCAGACACGAAGTTAGAAACTCCTATCCAACAGTCCGATAGTCCACGCAATGATTCGACAGAAAGTCCTTCTAATGCCGAAAAGGACATCTCGAGTCCTTGAAATTGCAGGACTGCTTTAGATCGCTTCTGAGAAGGGGGAGACATAAGAGATTCTAGTGCATTGGTTTACAATCATTCGAGGGTTTTTCGTCTTTCCAATACCCATTCATCGTCGGTTGGCTTTGCATATATATCGTTTCCGGAAAGATGGATACATTCGCTTAATTTATATCACTCGCTCTCCACTGTACTATCACATGGATGTGCTTTTGTCTGTTTGGATTCCTGGGATGGTTGGATGAAATTAGCACTGGTAGGATAAGAGAGGTGGTGCATGATAAAGGTTTTCACGAGCTTTATGACGGACTGGGAATCTGGAGCCGGTGGGAGTCTGGATTGAATCGAATGAAGCAGGAGTCCAGACGAGATGTTAAGGACCTGGCGTAGCAAATATATTCAATTAACTGATAAACAGGGGACAAGATACTGCACTAGGAAGGCTCGGCTCAATACGTGACACTACTGCAAAAGTTAAACAAGGTAGCTAATCACTCCCGTACAAAGATTCGTATAAAGATCCTACAAAGGTGCAAACGACAACGTAATGATTTCCTTGTGCAGGAACACCGAGACATAAGCTGCCATATAGGAGAAGATACCAGCAAGCGACAAAAGCTAAATGAGGCTCCATCGCCCAACTGGTGGGGTTGAATGAAGGAGCGAGGGGTCGCAGGAATGACCGCATCGCTTTGAGCTTCCTTGCACCCAACATCCCAAACATCCCCAAGCTAACCGATGGGGAGCTTCTGGAACTCAAGCTTTCTTGTCAAGATATCTACTGTAAGACATAAAAATAAGTCTCCTCGGAACATATTCACCTTCTTCCAACCGTTATTCCCAGCGAAATTTTACTCACATAAACGGACGATGACGGCAATGACGACGGATTTCAAACCTGCTCTTATCATCGTAGACGTCCAAGAGGATTTCTGCCCACCTGTATGTATACGTTCCCATCTCCTTTGTCAAATTTAGTTTCGCGATGATTCTCTATCACGAGATGGAGTAAACCCAAGGGAGTCATATCAAGCGTGTGAAGGACGGAACTAATCAACATCAAAACAAACAGAATGGCTCCCTAGCAGTCTCCAACGGCCGCTCCATCATCCCTACCATCAATCGCCTCCTCAGCCTTCCCTTCGTTCTCAAAATCGCTACTCAGGACTGGCATCCAGTAGACCACATCTCATTCGCTTCAAACCACGACTCCAAGAAGCCCTACGTCGACACAACAACGATAACCAATCGTTCAAACCTAGCTGAATCATGCACCATCCGTCTCTGGCCCGATCACTGTATCCAAGACACGCCTGGCGCTGAACTCTTACCGGAGCTCGATGTGGGGTCGGTCGATCACGTGGTGAAGAAAGGGACGATGAGGGAGGTGGAGATGTATTCTGGCTTTTGTGATCCGTTCGGAGGTTGTGGGAGTGGATTAGTGGAGAGGTTGAGGGAGGGGGGTGTGACGGATGTGTTTGTGGTGGGGTTGGCGTTTGATTATTGTGTTAAGGCTACGGCTTTGGATGCGGCTAAGGGAGGGTTTAAGACGGTGGTTGTGAGAGAGGGGACGAAGGCTGTTGATCCAGAGGCGTGGGGGAAGGTGGTAGATGAACTGAGGGAGTTACAGGTTGAGGTTGTGGGTGTTGATGGGGAGGAGTTGGGGAGAGTTAAGGAGCTGAAGGTATCCTCAACCGATTGAGGACTACTCTGGAAATGGACGGGGTTTGGGGTGGAGTCCGACTGAGAAGAAACGTCCTGCCGTTTGCGAGAAAGGAATTTGAGAAATGTACGAGGCACAGCCGATTTGAGGTCCAGAAAGTGGCAGCTATTCCTAGGATGTCGGCAGATTGTTTAGAGGAAATGGCAAATCCAAAGGCCGAAGCTTTAACTTGAAGAATTCGAGGTTTCGAAAGATAAGATCTCTGACGTATTTAACCACTATTCTTGAACGAATGAGAAAGATCATGATTGATACGAATGCTCCTCGACGCTATTAGGACACCGTCCGCCGGTAAACTATCCAAAATTTATCTATACGACACCTTTCAGAAGCTGAATCATCGAGGTTAAATTCCGAGCTATGATACCTACAGTGAAAATATGCGAACTTGCGAGATATGTTAGGTTCGAATTTCTCGCACAAGTTCGTGCCTTAATGAGTGTATAGTAACCCTCAGGTGAAGTTAGCACGGAACAGGCTGATACGTATACCGGTAGCATGATCGATATGATACTAGGATATCTATGAGTTGACATGTTGACTCCTTTATTTGATGGAAGTACGTTAATCCTAAAATAAGTTAGTGGGGTGGGAAATCATGTCATGATTTTGATATTCTCGTATCAAACGATCCCGCAAGCAGCCACTTCGTTGTGATATCGAGAGACAGCTTCCACTACTTGAGTATTGTCACTTCAAGAAATCAACACATAAGCACTGGTTTATTGCAGAGAAATTGTGTCTTCAACGAAGTGTTCATGCTGATAACGCCTTTCTTCAAACCTCAACTAACAATTCTTGGAGTAAAGTGTATGGTTTCTCGAGAAAGTACTTATAGCCTGGAACAAGATGACAGATGAAAAATTCAATACATTTCGACACAGCAATCAGCTAGCCTGGCAAGATCTAGCAAGTGCCATTAGCACAGCATGAAGGTGACTCTCGTGTGCAGCCACTTTCGTTGCAGTTGCAGTTCTTTGGATCAGATGGAAGTGTAACGACTGGTAGTGCTGGCGCCGGCACGGTTGGCTCGGGATATGGCATGTATGGTTCAGGATCCGGAATCGAGGTAGGATAGTCTTCGAATGGTGGAATAACATAATCGCAAACGAGTACACTGGTATCAGCGGTATCAATTGCTAGCTCTCCATGACAATTTGCAGGCCATGTCGCTGGGGATAACGTTGAAGGATTTGTAAGTGGGCTTTCGTCCGTTAACACCCGTCTGGTGATTTGGTTTGTCCTGTGTTCGAGTCTCCTTTTTCTGTTTGGATAGGAATTGCCGTTACCAGTCCATCCCCTACACACAACGCGGGTCAGCAGATTGCAATATATCCAAAGATATGGTGAAGGAGGAGATAGAGAACTCGGGGAAAATCTAGTGACATTCGGTAATGACAAGAGAACAGGCTTTCCCAGTACCAGTGAGCTCCGTACATTTTATCGACAAAATACCAGACATAGTTCTCCACTATGTAATGGTTAGCGTTGCCACCAGCCGAGATCGATCAGTCCCAATCAATGTTTCATAATATTCATATGACCATTGAGCAGAAATTTCAACGTATCATTAAGAGCGACATTCTTGTTAATGCTCTGCTTGGTGCCTTTCATGAACTTCCATGCATAATCTCGAGCTTCGCTCATGCCGTAGACTCTCTAGGCTGCCTTCCGTACCAAGTAAGAAGTTCTCGAAGTTAGTGACTCACACGTTTTGGACTGTTATCATCGATTTCATCAACAAGGTCGTTGACTGATGGGACGAGTTAGCACAGATATCTTTGGCGGGGACCAACAACCTACGATGTTCACTATAGCCCATAATGTCGGTTTGCAACCACTTTTTGGACATGAATAAGCTCAGCCATCTAATTTGGAAGAGCACAGGATATCTGAACATGCTTACCTCGTGGATTATAACCTGCTCATACGAGATCCACCTACTATCACCGAGGTCGGCCTCTGATCTTCTAGGACCCTCGAGAATTTGATTCAGCTATGCCAGATCAGTGAAGAACTTGGGACGAAAGACAAAGATCCACCCTGGTAGTCCTGTCAGAGTATGTTAAGAATCGGAACTCTCTCCATTCGACATAGCATTGGCGTTGAGCGTCAGATCTGAGGTATACGCTGAACTTCGCCAACTGTTAGCTTCATTTACCAATCTAGAATACTCAAGGAACATACGCAGTACCAGCGCATCCCTCATGTCCACCAAGAGGTAAAGCTGTGTCTTTGCATTGTAAACCAACACGCTGAGGTCTTCTTCGTTTCCTTGTCCCGTCAATCGGAAATCTTGAGGGTACGAGCATATTATGCTTTATGGAGGCAAATGTGTTTTGAATGTCTTTGCTGGACTACATCATATGTAAATACGTATGCTAGGGGGAAAATCATGTACAGATAGTCTAAACTCACTATCCATCTCCCACCAGCTGGTGCTATACTGTTTCGAACGAAGAACTTATTGAAAGATCTATCTTCTTGAATCAGATCAGTTCCAGAAAATGTAGCAAGCCTGACTGCGTTTCGTGTTGCTTCCAAGATGACCTTGAACAAATCCAGCTTTACAACAAAGTTTTAGTGTGAGCTTTCCTGAGGGTTATGGTCGTGGTCACTCACATCACATCCACCATCTTTGGTACCCTTTTCTCCTCTTGGCCCAGCGCCCCCTGGATATGCCGTGTCCCAGCTAAATCCTTGATATGCATCCCGGAGGTCATTGAGCATGCCTCGCTCGGCTGGATTGAGGGCATGTGCATCATCTCGGCGCTCAACAGTATTGTTGAATGTATCGTCGGCTTGTAGTTTAAGGGATCTGGGGGGCAGTACGGAGGCTTGAACGAAGGAAGTCTGCCACAAAATCAGGTTCAATTTGTTTACTTTTTGGTAGAGTATTTTGAGATATGCCTCGAGATAGGTGTTTGCTGCAAACGACAAGTGTGCGGTCGAGTAAGTTGATGTGAATGCAAGTAAAACTCACACCCTCGATCAAAGACTTATATAGTTTCTGGGAGCAGGATCTCGCCATGTCTGCTCGCTCTTTCTGACCGCTGTCTTCGACTCCTGGGGTATAACTTCGGCGTCGAACCGTACAATCTGTTGGTAGATCGATGCAAAGCCATAGGCGTCTTCCTCTTCAACATTCAGCCCAAGATCCAGCACTTGATCTCAACATTTCGAGTAAGACAGCCTCGCTTCGCCACCGATACTCTTTCTACCGGATCCATTGATAGTTAGTAAGACCCATTGCAGGGACGTGGCAAGCACCGTATGGGTCTTATTTTGGCAGATTTCAACCCAAAGATTTCCTCCAAGGATAGTATCAGCTTCACGAGCGAGTGACAAGCCCATCCAGCGAGCAACACAACTTGAAAGTACTCGAGTAGAGGGGTATGGTGGCCCACAGTCCTCCGACCTTCAAGAAGAGGAGCGGCCGCCTAGACGTAGCTGTACCAGCTTTTGATATTTTTGGGTATTTCCAGGTGGTGTATCTCCCTATTTTACAGAATCTATTTCTGGCGACGATTTCCACTCAACTCTCAAGATCAATTTGACTGTCAACCCAGACCGACTATTTGCAGCTCAAAGATCGAAGAGCATAGCCCTCACCTGGTGACTTCTTCACAACATGTGGTACGCTAGGTATGTTAGTTCAGCCAGTACACGCTCATTCTGGAATTAATGGCCTCCATAATCAGTAGGACTGAGCTAACAATATCTTCTTTCTATCATCCAACTTGCAAACTTCAAGCGAAGACTCCATCTTGATTCTGGTTGCGCGCGCCTACTTGGGCAGCAGGCCGCAGGCGCGTCTGCGGCCTTTTCAAGCTTTCAGCCCTTCGTGAACATAAACCAACGAAGCACTGCCGAGGGAAGCCTAACCAAGATAAAACAATTAGTACTGGCACTGGCCCCATATATAGTGACTCCTACCTTGAAATCAGAGGCCACATTGTCTACTATCTCCTTACTACAAAATTCGTATTCATTTCATTATCAAGACGTCTAAGCATCTTGTGATTCATAACCTATTGAACAGTTTCAAGCACTCTCATATCTTGTCACGATGCATGGGCTATTAAGGAATCCTCTCTTTAGCGTCTTAGCAATATTGAGGGTTGTTCCGTCAATTTTGGCTGCCTCAAGTGAAAACTTCCGTAAGCTAGCATTTACCTATTCGACGATGCTCAGAGCTAATGTAAGTTCTTTACAGCAATTGGCATAAGTCTTGGTGCAGACTAAATGTTAGGAAATGGGTCTACACTTGTCATATCAATGCTAATGTTCTCCGTAGAACATCGGCATATGTCGCAGACGATAATAGTCTGGTAGCGATATCGAATGTGGAAGCATCACAGGCCTGGAAGGATTTTTCTCTCTCTCGTCTTCATCGATAGTAACAAGTATGTGGCCTCTGCGTAGTTCCACCTTCTTGCCCGTGTGCCCTACTCTCAACGTTTTCTAACAGAGTCTCAGGATCAAGCGCCAATACACAGAGTCCGAAGTCGATGGAATTTTTTCCACAGCATTATCCTCCATCCTAGAGGCAACCAGATTAGAACTCAAACAAGAAGTGACAACACTTGGCATTGCCTTCCCTGACTACCTCTCGGATGAGACTCGCCAACTGCAAGAGGTCGCAGCTCGTTTAGTACCTGATCTGGCGAAGTCCATCGTGGTGTGGTCGTATCTTCAGAGTGTTCGAAAAGGCTACCGCCTTGATACTGCAACGGCGCTCGGATATTCGAAGGAGACAGACATTGATCAAGAGGACAGTCTTCTTTTACACTTCGATTACCAGAACACTCTTCTTGAGGTTTCGTTTACTATCATTGGCACGAATGTCATTATTAGGGAAGGTTACTTCCAAGTTGCCGATTATGGAGGCCCGACGCAACTTGCTTCGATAAGGGTAGGACTCTCTTCTCTTCTACCGTCGAAGTAGCATGCCGCTGAAATTACATCATAGCCAGGGAAAATTGAATACCTAGGAACCCAGATCAAAGCTCTCATCAGCGAACAACTTTCCAAGCCGTTCAACCTTCCTGTTCAGCTCTCAGAGTTCAGACGCATCGTCTTTAGCGTCGATGCATCTGTCTCTGAGTTTAACAAAATACGCGAAAAATCTCGAGGCTCTTTCCGGAATACTCCGATCGCTTTGCGGAGGATGTTGAGCCGAGATGGGCTGCTGCCATGGGAGCCGCCCAGGTGGCAAAGTTGTTTCGTACACACCCGAAGCTTTTTGAAATCAAGCCTTATATTCACGAAGTAGGCACACACGATACTTATAATCCTTTCACGAATGGAAGTGAGGAAATATGCAAAGTATCTGGACTGGCCCCGACAATGGAAACTCGTTCTGGAGTGCCTGTGCTGAGTACAGGTATAGGTGGAACAGAAGACATATCTTTTTGTGAAGCAAGAGCGATATTCAGAATATTCTGTCAAATTGGACTTGTTTCATAGTATTCCCTCGAGTGTTGGTCCTCCATAGTCAACGATTCGAAAATGGCTTTCCACAGTGGTGGTTTTTCTCCCAATATCGTTGCTCACTACATCAAGCATGCTATCCTCACAGTCGATCTGTAAGACAAGGGTGTCTTCTTTGTCAAGATCCGTGCCCACAGGATATCCAAGAGCTTCCGCATCGTGAAGTTAGTATCCTTTTAGAATACCACTATAATATGGCAAGGGAATGACATTGTCATTTAAGCTTGAGAGCACTTTGTTTGCGTACTTCATCATCTCTTTCGTGTATCCGTATTGCGCGATGAATTCAGGAACTGTAACTCCGAGTACTTTGACTTCTTGGATTAGTTTGGCATCTGTCGCTTCCAAGATGGAGGATACTGTATGAAGCAGAATTTCACTGATTGTAGCCTCTTTGTATCTCCAGATTTCCCTATTATTTGCGTCAGTTGACAACGACAGATGAATACCTTAGCAAGATGTGCGATACCATACTTGCCGTCTTGACGTCTGGGAAGATGATGTGAAAGATCTTTCCATACTTGATTTGCTTCCACATTCGCGACCTTTACGAACCCGTCATTTTCCGTTATATACACAGAGGTTCTTGACGTTGGTTAGTTTTGAGTTACTGCACGGATACATCACTCACAAATAGCCTGTGCCAAGGTTTATACCGATTGCTGACGAGCAAATGAGTATTTGATTGGAGGAATCTTCGATTGGGTAAAAGTATGGCTTACCTGAAACATCGCTCGAGGAAGCCAAAGCTGATGGAAGGAAGAAACTTGTCGACGTTGAAAAGCCGATGAGAAAGCTCGTTATACGGAAATACATCTTGACGGGAAGTGTACTTTTGCATCTAGTGAAAGATCCAAATGTGAAGAACGTGGAAGTTACTGTCCTTCGTGCTCAATAAACCAGCATCGTGGCCTTTCCTTCCCAAGCACCTGCTGGCTGGATTTTGGCGCTGAGCATGTTGGTGTTTTCTTTGCATGGCCGTAGGATGAAGCACCTGCTGCCTGGAAGCGCTTACAGCAAATCCAACATGATGCACTTCGCTAAAATTAGATGCGTACCTTCCCCCGTATGTGCACTACTCGTTTTGAAGTTGTGTACCTTGTAGTCTGGGGAATAGTTATACAGAGGTCACTTGATGCACTGCCTCTAGAACATATGACATGGATGCATTTTCTTGGAGGGGGTATGAAGTATCTAGTCTGACTGAAGTCCGTTATCAGGCAAGAATCATGGCCATCCAAACTCCAAGGGGGATCTGCGAATCTAGGATCTAATGCGTAAGTTACACCGGGATCTACAAAGAGAAGCCCTTCAGTGAAATTGCTAGGCACCCTTCTTAAGATGCACTGAACACATCGATGCCACAACAAGCAAGCAGTGATCTGTCTTGCCGTATTCCAGAGATAGCTGGAGGATCATGGAAAAACGCACCTAAGAGCACGCGTTGAGGGAAACTCGGCCTTTCTTTCTTCTTCATACAAAAGATAATCCCGAGTGACATCAGATGAACTTTTCGTGAATAATAGCAAAATGCTTCCGACCATTGCGGCAGATATGAAACAAGATCTGAAGAAAGGCTAGCCGTGCTGTGTGTGCTACCTTAAGGGGAAGGTTTCTTTCATTTCTTTCTCGGAATGATTTTCGTTTGAGCTATCGCGCAGGATCTCCCAACGGCGCCAAGTGTTCAAGATACTTATAGACGTCCCTTCTTTCAGGTCATTCTTGTTCAAGTAAGGTAACCATCTCGTCGGCTGGACTTCGGACTTCGGAGTAAACAATTCAGTTACCTAGTTAGTCATGTCGCGAATAATGCCCTAACACTACTGCTACTGCACCAGCAACGTTTACTGGCGCTGCGCCTCAGTGATCGGTATGTCACACACAAAGGTACGGATCGCAGTCTAGAGGCCGCACCGAATTACTTGGAACCCACTATCTTCGCAAGATGCTACAGACGATTCCGATTCCGACCCCGAGTAAGAAGTGTTGTGATTTGTTTGGAAATGGTTCGAGAAGTTTCGTTTCGTCCCATGGTTCCGGAGGTCTACGCGTTTAACTTGTTCGTAGGCTCAACCAATGATGAAAGTCCGGGCGACCCTCCAAACTTTCCTCCGAGGAACTGATAAGTGTTTGATAACGATCTGATAATTGCAGGTTTTCCCTTTGAGAGGGCTAGCTTGCGAGTGCTTGTTTGAGAGGATAGCGGTCGGATATCAAGCACACGGTTTAAGAACAGCATCCAGCTCCTCGACCTCGACCTCGAATTCCTTCCCTGATAGATATTGATATTGCCTGTTTGCTTGCTTGCTTAGTATTGTCTCCTCGAATTCTTTGTTTATACTTCATCGCTGCACCAGCTGGCCCCCTTTTTCGGAAGCAGCCTTTATCCTCCTGCATGACTCTAACTCTACCTTGCCTTAGCGTCATCATTAGCGAGATCAGATTGTCACTGTTGGCCCATCTCAACCCGGCTCGGCCATACGACTTTTAATCTGCGAGTCGGAGACCCTCCTCTTGCCTCACCATTTCTCTTTCTTTGCATCCGACAATTGCTCAATTCAGATCGCGGAAAGGCAGCCACTTGGGCTATTCGAGTCCGATCAACATCCAAAGCTTCAGATTCATTCAGTCGTCGCAAAATACCCACCACCGCAGAATTTAGTAAGTACAAACATTCTGTTACCCCAATCGCCCCTCAGTTCCCCCATGAAGGAATTGTCTGGTAGATGTTCGCAAACATCCGCACGAAACAGATGTGTCTGTTCTACACTACGTGCTGTAGATTCACGAGCATTCTTACCTCGAAGGAATCTACACCGCGATCCAGCTTCTCACGACCCGCGATTTCGAGGCTTAGCAGTACTCCCGCCTAGCAGATTGCATGCTCTGCATCAACCTAGCGCGACGGATACTTGGAGTCGTGGGTTTTGAATGATTAGAATAAGAGGTCATTGGAGAAGAAATACTACGTGGACGCGGGACTAATAATGTCGTGCAGCAAAACGCGCGTCGAAGCCTGTGTATGGCTCCTTGAAACCACCGAGTGCTTACCCCTAAATTCAACAACATGGTCCGCTCATTACTCAAAACGTTCTTCCTCCCCACGAGAGCACACGGTGCAACTGCTGCAGATGCTCCTGCGACGCCAGTCTGGGTGAACAAAAAGGTCACTCCGCTCCTCCAAAGCCTCTCCCGCCGAGCGTGTCTCCACCCAATACATACGATTGTGATTGTTGCAGTGCTGGCCAGCACAACATACATTGGTCTTCTCGAAGGGAGCTTATTCGAATCTACACTCGGAAAGGCAGATTGGGCATCATTGAGTGAAGGAAGTAGACAATTGAGAGTGGGTGCGGAAACCGGGTGGAAATGGCAAACCACAGAGGTCGATAGTCCAATTCCAAAAGACGTCGATCATCTCGCTCTTCTTACCTTCGTCTTCCCAGATTCGTTAGCTACCTCATCATCACAGAGCGCCCCATTATCTCATACCGTCCCTCTCCCACAGAATCTTTCGATTACCGAATTACCCCCGACTTCGAATCCGCTTGCCGCAATCTCGCACGATACGACTCTCGCATACTCTGTACCATATCAGCAAGCCGCCGAATTTCTTGCCGGTGCTCAGGAACTCCCAAGTGCCATCACATTACCCCATGATGAAAGTGCCCGTCGTGGTCAGCAAGCAGAGCTCATCACGGAGCAGAAAATGTGGATTATGAAGGCCGCAAGGGCGTCTGGTACCAAAAGCAGTGTAAGAAACTGGGCTTCGAACGCCTGGACCGAGTTTGTGGACCTCATCAAAAACGCTGAGACTCTGGATATAATCATCATGGTTCTGGGATACATCTCCATGCACCTGACCTTCGTATCTCTCTTTGTCTCCATGCGCCGCATGGGATCCAACTTCTGGCTGTTTGCAACGACTCTGTTTTCTTCGGTCTTTGCCTTCCTATTCGGTCTGATTGTTACAACCAAATTGGGCGTTCCTTTGAACATGGTCCTCCTGTCTGAGGGGCTGCCATTCTTGGTCGTAACTATCGGGTTTGAGAAGGCAATTGTCCTGACAAAAGCAGTTTTGACAGCGTCACTTGAGACGAGGAGGCCCCAACCACAAGGCGGTCCAAGAGCCACAGAGTCTGATCAGGATTCTGGTGTGTCACCAAGCTCTATCCAGTATGCCGTTCAGATGGCTATCACCGAAAAGGGCTATGAGATTGTTAGAGATTACGTTATCGAGATTTGCATTCTGATCGCTGGAGCCGCATCAGGTGTTCAGGGCGGTTTACAACAATTCTGCTTCCTTGCAGCTTGGATCTTGTTCTTCGACTGTATCCTCCTCTTTACGTTCTACACGGCAATCTTGAGCATCAAGCTGGAGATCAACCGTATCAAGCGCCATGTGGCTCTGCGTCAGGCTTTGGAAGACGATGGAGTTAGTCATCGAGTTGCTGAAAATGTCGCCCAAAGCGACGAATGGCCCAAATCCGATAAAGCTGGCAACAATGAGACAAACATCTTTGGCCGTAAAGTCCGGGACAGCAGTGTGCCAAAATTCAAGGTTCTCATGGTTTCAGGGTTTGTTATTGTTAACATTCTCAACCTGTGCACAATTCCGTTCCGAGGAGGCAAAAGTAACGCACAAGCCCCAACTGTAACAGGACTGTCTGGACAAGGATTTGCTAGCGTTATGACTCCTCCGCCTATGGATCCATTCAAGGTTGCCTCAAATGGCCTTGATGCAATTTTTGAAATGGCGAAGTCCAACGACAGATCGACCGTTGTTACAATTATCGCTCCCGTCAAGTATGAGCTAGAATACCCCTCCGTTCATTACGGAAATATGGGCTCCTGGGCTCCTCAGGAAACTCAAAAGGCCGAACACAGCGAATATGGCCGTGTTGTCGACAGTCTCTTGAAGAGCCTCGAAGACCCAATCCTGTCTAAGTGGATTGTCTTTGCCCTCGCCTTGAGTGTCATTTTGAATGGTTATCTTTTCAATGCTGCCCGATGGAGCATCAAAGATACCATACAAATGCCTCCTCACCATGCTGTCGATCCTGCGGAGCTTCAGCGTGCAGAGCATTTCAACGATGCCGCTACTGCTCAACCTCCAAGGCTCCCATCTATTGGTGATGGAGCGGAGGCCGCGGCTCTACCTCCTACACCAGCCGCCACAGATGACGAAGAAGACGGCTTGGTTATGGTGAGACGACAACCAGAACCTGCTATTGTAGCCCAACCACCCCTCCGACGGACACAAGCTCAAATGGAGCAGATGCTGAAAGACAAGCGCGCTCCTGAATTGACCGACCGAGAATTGGTGGAATTATCGCTACAAGGCAAGATCGCGGGCTACGCTCTAGAAAAGACTCTCAAGGATACCACCCGTGCAGTAAAGATCAGAAGATCGATTATCTCGCGCACGCCTGCTACTTCGGAAACTACAAACCTCTTAGAAAGTTCACTCCTTCCTTACGAGCATTACGACTTCGATCGTGTTCTGGGTGCTTGCTGTGAAAATGTCGTTGGCTACCTACCTCTGCCTCTTGGTGTCGCCGGTCCTATTGTCATTGATGGCCAAAGCTTCTTCATTCCTATGGCCACAACTGAGGGTGTTCTTGTTGCAAGCACAAGCCGTGGATCTAAGGCGATCAACGCCGGAGGCGGAGTCACCACTGTATTGGTCGGTGACGGAATGACTCGCGGTCCTTGTGTTGCCTTCGAAAATCTTACTCGTGCAGGCGCAGCCAAGGTTTGGCTCGACTCGAAAGCTGGGCAAAAGACTATGACGGACGCTTTCAACTCTACTAGTAGATTTGCGCGACTGCAATCAATTAAGACGTCTCTTGCAGGCACATACGTGTATCCTCGATTCAAGACTACGACTGGAGACGCCATGGGAATGAACATGATCTCAAAGGGTGTAGAACATGCTCTCAGCGTCATGGCCAACGAGGCCGGTTTTGATGACATGGAAATTATCTCTGTTTCAGGAAACATGTGCACAGATAAGAAGGCCGCAGCTATCAACTGGATTGACGGTCGCGGCAAGAGTGTTGTTGCAGAGGCTATCATTCCTGGGCATGTTGTCCGCACGGTCTTGAAGTCTGATGTCGATGAATTGGTCGAGCTGAACATTGCGAAGAATCTTGTTGGTAGTGCTCTGGCTGGAGCCATGGGTGGCTTCAACGCACATGCTGCCAACATCGTCGCTGCTATCTTTTTGGCTACTGGCCAAGATCCTGCCCAGGTAGTCGAGAGCGCCAATTGCATTACCTTGATGAAGAAGTAAGTCCTTCCCTACCGGGTATGAATCAGAAATTTGCTGACCCATAGAAGTCTTCGCGGTGATTTGCAAATAAGCGTTTCTATGCCTTCGATTGAGGTCGGTACCTTGGGCGGAGGTACGATTCTGGAACCACAAGCAGCCATGTTAGATATGCTGGGAGTGCGTGGTTCGCATCCTACAAATCCGGGTGATAATTCTCGCAAGCTTGCCCGCATTATCGCAGCTTCAGTACTTGCAGGAGAGCTTTCACTCTGCAGTGCTCTCCGAGCCGGTCATCTCGTCAAGAGTCACATGGCGCACAATAGAAGTGCACCAGTGACACGAACCAACACTCCAGCGCCTGCTGGTTCTCAAACACCAGTCACATCAGCAATCTCGTTGATGCAGGAGAGAGCAGGACTGGCTATGTCATCCGCAGCTACAGAGAGAGCTGCAGAGGTCACCAGGTAGCCTGTCGAACCATGTAGATATAAACCAGCGTTGACATTTACCGGAGTTCAGGTTGGGCATTCACAGCGCATTTGCAAGGGTTGAGCAGCCCAAAGGTTGTGCTCTAAAGACCTACTCGTGGTCTTTTGCAAAGTTTCTTTCAACTGTACAAAATGGTTATGAGAGACTGCCAAGGAGATATAAAAATAAATTAATATTCCGTTCATTGAAAGATACTTGTGACTGATGCCCTTGCCTGCCATTGACCTACAATTTTCCTATCAGAGCTACCTTTTCAATCAATATTCAAATAGATAGCTTACACGTGATCTACAAGGCGGTGAAGGAAGACCCTTGCTTCTGCCCGCACTACTGTAGAAAGCTCTCGAATTCCAAAGACGCTGAAGCAGGTGTAATATCAACTTTCTCCTGGACAAATCTACCCATACCACTGAATTCAACTTCAAGATATCTACCATACTCAAAAAGCTCAGAATTCTCTCAATATGGCGGACGAACTCAAAGCTCTTGGAAACAAGGCGATTGCAGAGAAGAACTTTGACGAGGCTATGTGAGTACAACCCCTCTTGTTGCCTTTTGTTTTCGGGATATTTCCTGGCTTGATGTGGTTTTCAGATTGCATAACTCGTACGTATGACTTCTACGCATCGACGAACTGACTGTGCTCTAGCTCGAAATTTACAGAGGCGATAGAGATCGAACCAACGAACTACATTCTGTACTCGAACCGGTCGGCTGCCTACGCATCAAAGAGGGAATACCAGCAAGCGTTGGAAGATGCCGACAAGGTCACTGAGATCAAACCCGATTGGGCAAAGGGATGGGGACGTAAAGGTGCTGCGAAGCATGGTCTGGGAGATCTGATCGGAGCTATGGATGCATACGAGGAGGGCTTGAAGCTGGATCCAAACAATGCTCAGAACAAGTCTGGTCTTGCTTCTGTCAAGCGCGCAATCGACGCTGAAGCTGCAGAAGGTAAATTTTTCAATCCTAGAGTGGCATACAAAACTCTGCTAAGTGGGAAACAGATGGTGTCACAGGAGATCCTGCTGCTGGCCTCGGTGGCATGTTCAACGACCCTCAACTTATTCAGAAGCTTGCCGCCAACCCAAAGACGAGCAAGCTTTTAGCAGATCCTAGCTTCATGGCAAAGCTTCAACAGATGAAGAATAACCCTGGTGATTCGCAGGCTATGTTCTCCGATCCCCGAATGATACAAGTACTCGGTGTTCTTATGGGTGTGGACATGGACATGATGAGTGGAATGCCTGGTGGAGGAGCACGTGGTGATTCAGGATCTGGACCACGGGAAGCTGAGGAGGACGTCCCAATGCCAGATGCTCGACCAGCTTCTGCTCAGGCACAGCCAAAGAAGGCACCTTCCCCAGAGCCCGAGCCAGAGCCAATGGACGAGGAGGCAGCCGAGAAAGCCAAGGCCAAGACCGCTGCTGACGCAGAGAAGAAGCTGGGGACGGATAATTACAAGAAGAGAAATTTCGACGAGGCCATTTCGCATTACAGTAAGGCTTGGGAGCTCTACAAGGACATCACCTATCTCAACAATCTCGGTGCTGCCCATTTCGAGAAGGGAGAGTATGACGAGGCTATCAAGGCATGCGAGAAGGCTGTCGAGGAGGGCCGTGAGATCTACGCCGATTTCAAGATGATTGCGAAGTCATATGCTCGTATCGGTTCTTCCTACGAGAAGAAGGGAGATTTGCCTTTGGCCATCGAGAACTACAAGAAGTCTTTGACCGAGCATCGCACCCCAGATACCGTCAGCAAGCTCCGCGCTGCCGAAAAGAGCCAGGTCGAAGCCACCAGACAAGCACTCATCGACCCTGAGAAGGCCGAGGCGGCCCGTGAGCTCGGCAACGCCAAGTTCAAGGAGTCAGATTGGCCTGGTGCTGTAGCAGCATACAGCGATATGATTCAACGCGCACCTCATGATCCAAGAGGCTTTAGCAACCGTGCTGCTGCTTTCATCAAGCTTCTTGAGTTTCCCAGCGCCATCGATGATTGTAACACAGCTATCAAAAAGGACCCCAAGTTTATCCGTGCCTACCTACGTAAGGCCCAGGCTTACTTCGGCATGAGAGAGTACTCCAAGTGTGTCGATACATGTACCGAGGCTGCGGAAGTTGATGTCACCAAGGCCAATGCAAGAGAGATCGAGCAGCAACAGCAGAAAGCTTATTCCGCTATGTACAGCGCGCGCGAGAACGAGACTGAGGAGCAGACTAAGGAGAGAATCCAGAGAGATCCAGAGGTATTTCTCTTTCTATCTGAAACATGTACTGTTCTTGGGAAGCCACTTACTAACGTCAATTTAGATCCTTAATATCATGCAAGACCCTATTATGCAAAGCATTCTTCAGCAAGCCCAAGGTGATCCAGCTGCTCTTCAAGAACACATGAAGAATCCAGGTATCCGCGTTAAGATCAATAAGCTCGTTGCCGCAGGTGTGATCCGTGTTGGAAGATGATCGGCTCACGTGTCGTGAGTGGAGAGCGGAGGCTGGATGGAAGAAGACATAGCGTTGAATATCTGAAGCGACCGATCACAGAAGAAAAGAGTCTTTTCAAGATGAAATCTAAAATGTAATGAAAGAAGGCTAGTTCGACGACGAGACGTTCTCTAATCGATTGGTGGGAAACTGTACTTTAGTTCCTTTAAATATCATGATTTAGCGAATTCAACGATCAAATGTAATGCAGGTACCTTATCTTATCTACTTCGTCTTGTATTCGGGATGCGCTTCATTCGTTCTGCTGTTAACTTCGGGGCTCCACGTTACCCGACGGCAATATCTAGATCGTCAAGTGCTCGTATCCTGAGTTGAGGAGATATGCCATTCAGAAAATCGCACAGTTATCAGCGTAGATTAACGCACATATTACCTCCTTACCTAATAATGACCACCCCCCCCCCCAGACTAGCATCTCATTATCGAACAGCTCAACGATTTGCTCATCTCATCACAGCACTGACACCCATTCCTATTAATTCGCCAAGATCCAGCAACAGCAGAAAACACATTTCATTACCTGAGAGCTGACGGACTTCTGGGTATTATATAGATAGTAGGATGTTCCGGAACGCCAGTGGGGTCTAGGACGCTGGGCCTCGCTGCACATATTTAAGGATCAGTCTAGTCAGCTATGCATGTATCGTGCTTTTCGCTTCCTTGGATTGGCGTTGGTATGGATCGAGATGAAGCCGAGGAGTTCCCTGGTGTCGCCAGGTACGCTACCCTGTTATGCTGACTGTTGGTTGTGAATTGTTATGACGGACGGAGTTAGATGATGGCTGTGGATTTTAGGGTAGATGATGTGCCACATAGGTAAGAGGGGGGGTTTTTCCCGCTTGGTAAATTACTCCTTCTCAGCTAGACTTATAGGTTGCAGTTTGTGTTTTGAGAACACCAACAGCTGTGCTTGGTGCAGAATTCGAGCTCTTCCTATTTTATGGCTAGCCACACTGTCGGTATGTGCTCGTTATTGTTTTAATGTCGTGTGGGAGCCATATGACATGCATACGTAGCTGCGTCTGGACAACAAAATCGAGTCGAACAGCTACGATAGGATGCACGCACTAAACCTTGTGCAATACAGAGATATTTCACAAATTGATAGGGTGGGCAAGATTGTTGAGGAACTCAACGCGATTCTATTCTGATAGTAGGACTTCTATCCAATGCAAACAACTCCAATGATTCGAAGTATTACCCATCGAGGAGGTCCTTCTAAAGGCCGCCATCCCATTTTACCAAGCGAATGTGTGTGGTGAGGTCACCAGTTTTGTGCCGTTGAGGCCCTGTGTATCCGTCCGTCGCATGAACACTTTTGCTTCTCGTCCCTTTGCATTCCACGGATCCAATCTCACCTCTTCACGAGAAGATGACCGGTACGTGAGGAGACTAAGAACATCTAATTCTCAATATCCTTGCCCCCTCCACTAACAAACTTCAACTTCTTCCATAAACAAGCACTGACCACACTGCTAAAAGTAAAGAGAATACAAAGCGAAATGCTCAATCCCCAAATACTCTTCAACTCAAAGCAAGTCGTCTTAGATGCACCAGCCCAGACCCAGTAGTTGACTTTACTCATGTTCTCCCCTACGGAAGCGAGGAATGAGGAAGTGGAGCCGCCGGAGTTGGAGAGCGCGATACAGTCGAGGTAGGAGAGTGGTTTTCCGACTGTGACGGAGACGACTATGACGGCGATGAGGATAGTGGAGTCGAGAGCAGTGGAGACCAAGAAGGGGAGCATGGAGTCCCAGTAGAGGACGTAGGAGATTATGATATAGAGGGCGGTAATGGCCGTCTGTGAAAGTGTGTTAGTGGGTCTTGGGTGCGAGTGGATGTTGTGGGGAAGGTATGTACTTACAACACTGAGTGTGCCGATAAGTACAGGAGGGGGGTTTTGGTCCAGTTTGACCATTTGGTCGATGAAATTGGAGGTCATGCCGATGATTGCAATGAGGCATACTGATTGCAAGGCTCTAACGATAGTGAATGTAGCACCGAGAGCTCCGAATTGTGGTCCTGGCATTTTGGCGGTTGTTGATGGTTTTATTTGGAAGATGTTGGTAAGGTCGCTTTGTGTGTGAACGTCGCGTGTTGGGGTTGGAGCTTGAGCAACAGATTGAATGGTAATAGGAGTATGGTGATATGACTGCGGATGACTTGCGCTAAAAGATTGCTTGTTCGAAGAGGCTTTGACACTTGGGCCAGGATTGAATGCTGGTATGGGATCGGATTTTGCTGGGTAGACGATTATCCTTGAAGATTGAGGATCTTTTGAAGGAACAGGATCTGAACAAGGTTTGTAGAGAAGGCCGTTGACGACGATTGGGCCTATATAAGGAACGAAAGTTGAACTTTTGGACGTGTTGACGACTAAATCTCACTGATAGATCTAGTGAAATTGACAGAGGTAGCAGCGAAAGAATGAATCGAGTTGACAATGTATCAGAAGAGAGAGACAGTCCCAAGGAGATAGTATAACAAAAATGCAAATATAAAAACAGTTTTGTAGGAGAGAGGCGCAGGGATGAGATGAATGAATGGAATGAAGAATCGGAAGCAAACAAAAGGACTCAATCCTCTTAAGTATTCATCAACAACATATCATGAGAGCCTAGACCACCATCGATCTGACCGAAATCCGAGTGACTAGTAAGAGCTGTGACTCTATAAATTGTTGATACAAAGGCTGTTATGACAGGCGCTGAGGTGGCCAATGAGACGAGATATGAGCAAAATGTCGCTTATGGATGGGCGCTTCAATAACCGAAGATGGCTCACAACCAAACAATCGCTTCAGACACGCGATTACGACCAAGACACTCGCGATCCTATTCTTGCATTGAGTTTGAGATGAGATGCTTATATCGGGGACTGTTCCGGATACTTAGGCGCGTTGATGGGCCGCGCTATAAGCATCGGAAACATGCGGCTGCAATCATCGCGGTAGTGGCGACGACGAAGAGCCTATGAGAGGCAGTTGCGAGCTGTATATCTCCAAGAAGATCGATGGCCCTGTACTTTTCCTGCGGCACTCACAAGTTGTTGGAGCTATAGCTGAGGTGACAGGACGGTACCTCAAACAGTCAGGGGACTCTGTCAAGCTACACAAAGATGAAAGAAATTATGATAGCGCTATTGATGAGCATGAATGAGGAGAAGGATTGTGTCAATGCTAATACACAGAAGATTTAGTTGTCTTTACATGTGAGAAGAGTTGAAAGTGGTTCCGGAGATCAGGTCATGGTTTGTTATTGTTTGGTGAAGAAGGGGTAACAAGCTGTAGCAAGCTCTAGCGGCCGCTTCCCAGCCTTGCGTACCCCTCGGCAATTTTATGACTCGGTGACGACCAATTCACAATTTAATTCCACAACTCGATTACACATAACCATACCACGAATTTCCCCCTACAATATTCTCAGAGTATCTCAAACAACTCAATGTCAATCTCAACTCAATAGCCCGACTTTCCTCGATCTACCACACAAATATCACCCACAATGGCGTCCGCCCCGGACATCGCAGCCTTGAAGGATGAGGTCTACAATGGATGCTTCTCCGTCTGGGAAGCCGACGATTTAAATCCGAAGATGACTTTCCGGCAGCAGGATATCATGGATCTTGATGTTATCCCTGGGGACGATTTGAATGTGCTCTTGGTGGTGGTGCAGAAGCTCATTGATGAGAAGTTCTTCAGAACAGTACATGCGCCAGATGGTGTCGCTTGGATGCTAAGGACTAAAGAAGATGCGAAACGGTACGTGTCGCTTAGGCTTGCAAATAGAGGGCATTTACTTTGGGCTGGATATGTATAGGAGTTACAATTGGGAAAGGAATATGGATCTGGACATGGCTAACACAAACCAGATACCGTGGCCTCACAGCAGAGCAAGAAATAGTATACGCCCTCATCGACGAAGCCGCCGCCGACGGCGCGTGGTCCAAAACCATAAAAATGAAAACCAACCTACACGACTCAATCTTCCAATCCGCAATCAAGCACCTCAAAGCGAAAAACATGATCTCAGAAATGAAATCCGTAGAACATCCCACGCGGAAAATGTACATCATGTCTTCTCTCCGACCAAGTGAGCGCGCTACAGGTGGCCCATGGTTTACGGATGGGGAGCTGGACGAGGAATTTATCAATACGGTTATGAAGGTTCTTTACGACTATATCATGAAGAGGACTTTTTATCAGGCGAAACATAATGTAGTTCCTGTGCGGATGCCGAAGAAATTACATAAGAAAATGACGACTGAGGAGATCAAAGCTGCGCGTAACGAAGAGCTTGGTCCAAGAGTTAAGGAAGAAGAGCAGCCTGAAAGTGAAATCGCGGCAAAGAAGCGGAGATACGATAACATGCTCCCCATGCCAGCAGGCTATCAAGGCTACCCAACCCTGAATGAGCTCACGCTCTTCGTTGAGAACGCGAACATCTTCTCACAGACTTTAGCGGCGAATGATATTCAGCAGTTGTTGGACATTATGTGCTACGATGACCGTATTGATCGGGTCATCAATGGCAGTGAAGGTGTTTCCTACCGGGCCTTGAGGAAGAGTCTGAGGGACGAGGATGAGCATAATAGTCTGCTGAGCGAGGTTCCTTGTGGGAGATGTCCAGTATTTGATCTTTGTGAGGAAGGCGGACCAGTTGGACCATCAAATTGCGAGTACTTCAATGACTGGTTGAGTATCTGAGCTGCGGAGGCGCGAACTTACTCCGGCCCTTGGCTGTGGATGGAATCTGCGACGAGATAAACGGCAAGTCGGCGTTGGAGTTACACGGCATGGGATGGGACGGCAAAAGTCGAGAGAAATTTCTGAATTTTACATGCATAGCGCGGCTGGCTTGGGTGGGTGGGTGGATAGTGGGCTTGCTATCTGATTGACCGACCTGCTGGAGTTTGGGAAAGATACCAGGATTTACGCATACCTTGCATGTGTGTAAAGTTAGCACAGCAGACACGTTGTAATTCAATTTCCAAAAAGAAACAATCGCAAGGAAGTCGTGACAAGTTTCATGTCGCGAGAAATCACAGTCAAGGAATATGTATAATCAATGGTGTGAGAAATCAGTGTCATTTGAGACTCATCATTAACTTTTCGTCCCCTCAACACCCTGCCAAATCCACGCAAGAGAAGCACTACCTTTCGTATCATGAGGCCATGTCCCGAGTATGAATCGCATCTCCTTCAACCACTACAAAAGACCTAATCTATTCCAAGACACCAGACTTAACAATGGTCGGCTTCTTGCTGTAGTTGACCTTTCCGCTGCCGGATCCGGTAGCCTCGAGGGCCTTGACGACAGCCAAGGATTGCTCATCAGCGACCTCACCGAAGACAACGTGCTTGCCATCGAGCCAGCTGGTGACGACGGTTGTGACGAAGAATTGAGAGCCGTTGCTGTGAGGGACTGCGTTAGCATTCATATTGCTTTTTCGTGAGCAACGCTTTACATACGTGTTTGGTCCGGCGTTGGCCATGGACAAAAGTCCTGGCTTAGTGTGCTTGCGGGAGAAGTTCTCATCGGCGAACTTCTCACCGTAAATGGACATTCCACCAGTGCCCTGTTTATATGTGAGATCCTGCCCAGGTATATAGTGGTAGGTAGGTACGAACGTTGCCACGGGTGAAGTCACCTCCCTGGAGCATGAATTGCGGGATGATGCGGTGGAAAGCAGAGCCAGCGTATCCGTAACCCTTCTCGCCGGTGCAGAGAGCGCGGAAGTTCTCAGCAGTCTTTGGGACAACGTCATCGTAGAGGTTGAAGTTGATACGGCCAGATTGCTCTGTTGGGGAGGAAGGTCAGTTCATTGCTTGATATGCGGGGCGGGAGGTGGGGTAATCCTTGACAGCATCATCAACAACAGCAACAGCGTCATTGAAGAAACATAGTTATGAAGAGGGGCGCGCAGACTCCCATCTTATATCACGCATCAAGGCCAAGAATGAAGCTGTTGGATGATGATGTCGATGAACAATGGGGAAGGAGAGCAGAAAAGTAGAGACTTACCAGCAACCTTGGAAGTCTGCTTTCCAGCAGCATCAAGGACTGGGCCTTCCCAGGTAACGTCGAAGAAACTATCACAATAGTCAGTCTTGATGAGGGCATACTCGATGCAGCTTGAGGACTCACGTCTTGATGGTCATATTTGCGGATGTTGCGTGAAAGTATCTTGTGGTGGATGGTTTGTTGATGAAGGATTTTGCGAATGGGCGGAGGAGGGGTTGTTGTTGAATTGGAAGGCGGGGCATTCTGAGAAGTGACGAAGATGCGCTAGAGCTGATATGGTAAGCGTTTGATGGGTCCCCATCTCGGTCAGATATTGAGATGTGATTGGTTCGAAGTGGATGAATAGGTAGGTAGGTAGGTAGTTGCAGATGCAGATGCAAATGCAGCAAGGCCTTGGTTGGACGTCGGAAGTGGAAGGGGAGCGAGGGAAGGGGTCCTCGAGCGGTAATGTAATGGAATGGAGGAGGTGGATCAAGGAGGATGATGGCAGAATCGGGGGAGGGGATAGGATAGGATAGGATAGGACAGGATGGGATAGGAAAGAAAACGTGGTTGTGAGGGAGCGGGCTGATGCTGGAATATCCTTGTACTCGATTCACTCTCGCTCCTACTTATATGGTACCAGGCAAAGAGAAGAGCCCATAACGAGTCAGTCAAGCTTTGAAGCTTCACGTGCACAGCACAGCTCAGCTCAGCACAGCACAGCACAGCACAGCACAGCTCAGCTCCTCCTCCTTGGGCCACACTGGTGAGAGCTACTTGGACATCGCTTTCCTATAGACTCGAGTATGGGCAGCAAGAAACCACATGAGCTGTCCAAGAAGGCAAACGAGTGAACTAAGTTAAGTGTCTTGGTACTTGCTTCCGTGAAAGCCTCTTGGGGTTGAACGGTCCTTTGTGGTGATCGGAACAGAGACTTCTCTCGTTGAAGCGCCCAGTAAGGAAGGATAAGGAAGATCCCAAGCAAGAGCAGGAGCAGGAGTAGGAGCAGGAGCAGGAGCCGGAGAGCCAAAGCTGAAGCCAGCAAATCTCATCTCCTTCTTCCCTTCATGGGTAGGGCAGGTAGTCTGCTCTCCTCTCCTCTACTCTCCTCTCCTACCACGGCCATGCTCCACGCCACATGATCTGTCCATAGACGGACGACTTGCTGATTACCGAAAGTGGGAGTGCAGTGCTCTCGATACAGTTGGGTGAAGAAGATAGACGTACATACCTGACTGAATATGAAACAAGTACAACAGCTGGGTTACAGCTGTAGGGGAGCTCGAAAGTAGAGGCTGATGTTTGTAAAGTACAAGGTAAGGACGATGGGATGAAATAGACTGGAAATCTCGAGTTCACACGATGCGGATGGTGATGGTACAATATCAATGATTGATGGTTGATGAGCAGGAATAGAAAGTGTTGATGCTTTGATATTTTTTACTTCTAGCATCAGGGGCACCTTACAGGGATTAGCTTTGGAGCTCGCTTCGATTGTTATGAACAAGCAGGTAGCATTTTCCATTATTCTTCATTGGCTCATCACTATCTGACTGGGTATATTATTCGTATCTAGAAGTATACATGCATAATTCATATCAACGTCCTCAAAGTCATCAACCGTTGAAATTAATCTGAAGTAACCTGTCAAGTTTGTTGATTCAATAGTCACGTGTACTCCAAGTTTCACCCGACATTCTTGGCGACGCCGGCGGAGGTCAATGGGATGTTTGGGGGGCTGCCAAAGGACACAACAATCGGTTCCACGCGCAACAACCCAACGCCCCCGAACTCTTCAGAACCAGAATCGCGAATATGGATCTCAACAGTCTGAAGGAGGCTGCGGCCAACTTGACCTTGTACGATCTCAAGGCAGGTGTGCGAAAGGTCCAGAATGGTAGGTCCCTTGAGTCCCGCCAGCTGTCCGGATGCTTACAGGAGAATCTCCAGCCGTCATGAACTATACCGAAATGGAAGCCAAAGTCAGGGAGGCTACGAATAACGAACCTTGGGTATGTGCTCTTGCTCATTCCCTGGAAGACCTGCAGCTTCGTGCATACGAGAATATATTACTTTGTGTATAATTGCTAACCATATGGCAGGGCGCGAGTTCAAGCACAATGCAAGAAATTGCCAATGGCACATACAACTAGTAATTACACAAATCTCATGACAACATTACTCTGCTAAATCCGGCCAGCCAACTTCTCAACGAGATTATGCCCATGATCTATAAACGATTTACCGAAAAGGCCGCTGAGGAATGGAGACAAATCTACAAAGCCCTCCAACTTCTGGAGTTCCTGATCAAGAATGGATCAGAACGTGTTATCGACGATGCCCGTTCCCATCTCACGCTGCTCAAGATGCTAAGACAATTTCACTTTATCGACCAGAATGGCAAAGATCAGGGACTCAATGTCCGTAACAGGGCCAAGGAGCTTGCGGATCTCCTTGCTGACGTTGAGCGTATCCGAGCAGAGAGGAAAAAGGCTCGGGCAACTCGAAATAAATACACAGGTGTTGAGGGTGGAGGCGGGTTGGGCGGCTCCAGTGTGTCTAGTAGCAGTCGATATGGGGGATTTGGCAGTGAAGAGGCCAGTGGGGGTGGTGGGAGGGGCGAATATGGAGGATACAGTGGTGGTGTCTATGGAGATGGAGGTGGATTCGGGGGTCAAAGCACTGATTTCCAGGACTCTGGATCTGGAAGTCGAGGAGCTTCTGGTGGAGGTGGTGGCCGGGACCGATTTGAGGAATATGACGAGTATGACGAGGGGGCAGCATCTACCTCTGGAAGGAGGCAGGCTGAGGCTTCATCTTCATCTTCAAGCCGACGGAAGACAACTGAGAAGCCTGCTGCTAAGAAGCCAGAACCGCCGAAGAAGAAGGAACCCGAGGTCGACCTATTTTCATTCGATGATCCAATACCAATATCCGCCCCAGTTGCTAAACCGGCTGCGTCCAATGTAGTAGATGATGATGATGATTTCGACGATTTCCAATCAGCAACACCCTCGGCCCAGGCAGCGGCTCCATCGTTCTCTTTCGCAGCGCCAACTGCTACCACCACATCTAACACCCATTACGCTTCCCCTCAACCACTCTCTGCTCCCAAAGCCGCCAACTTGAGCGATTTAGTAGGCTTCTCATCCATTTCACCAACACCTAGCAGCAATGCCACACCAGTAAACTATTCCGCCTTCTCACCACCCGCAGTTGCTCAACAACCTCGACCAACAGCCTACCAAGGCTCGCAACCAAACTATTTCACATCAGTGCAAGCACCCACACAACAAGCCTCTAATCCGGCACCAGGAGCTTCATCTATCAAAGCTCCTGGCGCGAAGCCAGCAGGAGGAGACGCCTTTGGATCTCTCTGGTCTACGGCAAGCGCAGGTATCAAGAAGACAGGCACACCTACTTCCGGCCCAGCTCTTGGCCAATTAGCGAAAGAGAAAGCTAGCGCAGGGTTCTGGGGCGCTCCAGCAGCCAGCTCCACCCCTTTGCAAACACAAAAGCCCAATCAGAACCAACAGTCGCTGGGCAATGGCTTGGATGATTTATTGGGATGAAACACTTTAGGGTTATGTGGATTGAGAGGCGTACTATTACCAGCAGATTAGTACGGGTGATTATATGGTTTAATGTGATTTGGGACTTATAGATCATGGCGCATAAAATACAGTCCATTCTCGAGCATTGTGTCACGTGCTCTTCAAATGCCAGTCTATCCTCGTGCAGCTAGTGATGATTTACACACGCTAAAAGAATGGGTGTCTTCACATACTGTTGACAGTCAGCTTTCATGATTCATGAGTCTATAGTTATATACGCATTAATCTACTGCCTAAGTCTTGATTACTGCCAAGCATTTAAAGATGACTGCTCCCATGTCAGTAATGCTTTCACCAGAAGCAGGTGCAAAAGAGCGGTCATAAGTAAATTTACATGAGTACCTACATCCACTCTGTCATTTATCTGTTTCTTGCAGTTCTCATTTGCGAAAAGCTCTCGAGTTGGTAAGATTCTAGCGAGATGACTGACAGTGATGGCCTCCGATAAGGTATATCTCAGACTTTCTGAGCTCTCAAATAAGGATCCGTCTGTCATTGCCGAAGCTAAGAATGCGGTGTGCAGAGAGGACTTTTCGCCGCCGTGAGATAGATATACTATTGAGTTAGAGGCATTTTTCTGTTGCTTGAGTGAAATTTCTATTTATATGTATTCTGATTAGCTACACAATTTAGCTAGGAGTAGGAGAAGCGTGTTTTCAGAGGGTCATGACTGACCCACATGTTCATAAATGTGGCGAGCTCTGCCCTTTCGTCGGTTCCTTTGGTGATTTCATTGTCTCTTGTGCTCTCCTCAGTATAACTATAACTGCTATCATCATCGTCATTTGAATCATCGTCCTCACTGTCCTTGTAGTTCCAACGTTCGCTAGGGCTCTTGTCTCTCAGCCTGGTCTTGATACCACGCAGCGAAGTCAAAGCTTGATGACCATCATACTGCTTGTGGAGTAATTACCGATTGTATGATTCCTGACAATCAGTTCCGTCGATCTCGAGCAAAAGACGAATCGCGTCAGGGACGCTAGTCCTGCCCCGAGTACGAGTGACTGCCGAGATGTGACAAGATGGAGATGCGGAAGTGAATACTCCAATTGCTTGTGTAAGGGTGCGAGCTTTTGAGAAGAAAGCGCATGGGAGCGTTAAGGGGTAGATGATCTATCTGAGCTACTGTCGTCCGATGATGTGCGTCTCCGAGATGTTCTCCAACTTGACTATGTGTTTTCTTCAGCAATCCACAACCGCGTCCCCTCCACGCCACATCCAGAAGGTTGCATATAGAAGCGCTTTCTGAAGTACTTGCAATACTACTGGAGATATTGACGAGAGTTCGGTTGACACCTATGGGAATCCACCAAACTCTTTCTCTAACACCTTGTGTCTTTGTTTCTCCACATCATGGTCTCTTGTGTGTGTGTCAGCTCCGAGTACAGCCCAAACAGTTCGTTCTCTCGTCGCTATGTCGATGCCTGGCCCTTGCCGTCCCCTTCGCCTACTGTTTCCAACCTTTGTAGTCTGAATCTCCTGAGTACCCATCGGCACGTTGGTGCATTCTCGTTAGCATGATTGCGTAATAGAGGCGGGATTTTACGTTTAGCGGTTCTTACATGAGCTTTTTCTTTCTTTCCTGTCTTTTCTTTCCTATATTTTCTTTCCTAGTATTGGTCTAGGTAGGTTAACATATTGGCGATGCCTTGCGCGCAACATCCAGTGAAAACTTCATTTGGACGGACACCTTCAAGAGGTGCACCTATATGCATAATAGCTTC
The DNA here is from genome assembly GCA_900074885.1 of Rhynchosporium graminicola. Classification (NCBI taxonomy): domain Eukaryota; kingdom Fungi; phylum Ascomycota; class Leotiomycetes; order Helotiales; family Ploettnerulaceae; genus Rhynchosporium; species Rhynchosporium graminicola. The sequence goes on from FJUW01000010.1 coordinate 488,717, forward strand.
AAATCGAGTTTACTATCTCTGTGAGCGAACTCTAACTACCTCAACTTCGCAACTATCACATCGATTGACACCACATTCTGTGCAGGCCGATACATATGAAACCGACATCGAAGCATCAAAGCCACATAAACAGCAGCTCCAGTACCGTTCAAGACTATAGTGCCGTCTGAACTTGTCACTCTTCTGCCAACCCTTTTCAGCTCTGATTTTCTGTCTGAAATCTCACGGATAGCGCCTGACTTCTGAATCGTGTGCTCAGAAGTGGACCTATCTCGCGGTTCACTCTTTCGAGCTTGGCTGGTTAAAGTTATCCTGCTGAAGGCGAGCTTCAAATCAGGCTCAGGTACTATACGCCGCCTCTTGTTGGACAGATTACAGTCTATGCTTTCTAGACTAACGTTTGGGAGCCGTCTTGATCGTTGTCGAGTTCCAAGAAACGCTCATAATGTGTCCCACAGTGTTCGCTGCCATCGAATGTCAGCGGCCGACAATTTATATTCTGAGAATGGCTCGTGACCCACCAGCGAGTTGGCAGTCCTCGCAGAACCAATTGGCCTTGCGCGATCTTTGCCGCGCCGCGACTTTTGTACTGCGATTCTAGCTTATGATGTGTGTGCCGCTCGACGATCAATTCGAAGAACTACGATATGCCAGCTTGCAGATTCAGCAAACCAGCCAATACTCATACTTCTGACGAAGAGACCCAATCCAGATGGAATGACAAGTAATCGTCAAGAGCTGTATACAAGAACACTGGATCAGACAATAGCACCTGCGGTGGTATATTCAGCTGCAATTTTAGGACATAGGCAAGCCAAAACTCGTGTGTTCGACGCTCTTCGGCTTCCGCTATCAATGTTCCACCTAACAGGACATACATAGGTCGCACAAAGACAGGATTACGAAAGCTATCTATTTCGTAAATCAGCAATTGCATTGAGTAAAGTTGAAAACTTGCCACGCAAGCCACTGCCTAGTCCTAGTACAGAATAATAATTCGACTAATCTAACCTTGTGTAAGAATGCTGGCACACTGCCTCACAGCCTTTTCAACAAAAGGCTCTCGCAGGTAATTCGACGTGTGAGTTGAGATCTTGCTATTCTGCCGTCAATCCGACAATGTGATGTCTTTCAAACCTCTTATCACGTTAAACCTAAAGTAGGCTCCTTCCGGCAACATATCCCAAACCCTACGATGGACCGCCTCGGAATGACTAGCCATCTTCTTCGAGGCATTGAGGATCGAAAGCCGAGCGTTTGTGACCTCGACAACGTCGCCATGACCTGTCCCGATACTGATCACGCAGTCGCAGGGCTCATCTGAGAAAATGTACCCTGCCTCGGAGAAGACAACCTCGGTGAGATTGTTATGGCAAAAGCCTGCGTCGATGAACTCAATCTCCTGAAGTCCACAAGAAATGGATGGGAAGAACGTAGTTGCTGCGGATGTCGCCCTTGCAACTTCCCACATCTTGATGTCTTTAAAGTCGTCCCCAATATCGTGGGTCCGGAACTTGGTGGGTGCTGCTGATACGTCTACCTTTGTGATAGCAAGTACGGTCCTAAGAATCCAGAACGCTGCTTGGGTACAGAGGAGTCTGCTCATGTTGGGCAGCAGGTAGTATCTGCGAAAAGTGTATCTCGATCGCCTGTATATTGGTGAACTATCTCCTTGACAGCCTCTTCAAGTGCTACTCCAGAAAATGAGCCCTCAGGACGGCCCGGCAGACGGGGTAAATAGGACTTCCAAGTGTCTTCGTCGACAGGAGTGAAAGCTCGCTCGGTCATCTTCTTGTACGATGCGAGACACTGGGCTACAGTCATCCTGAGCGGCCCAGCAAAATTGCGATGATACTACAATCGTCAACTTCGCATCCAATTTTGAGCATGGGGAAGAATATCGTCCCGTGCTAGTTCCACCGATAAGGCTGAAGTATTCGCATGGTCGTGGTGTTTCCTCAAGCTTCTCAATGCGCTTCACCTCCTCCATGATTCTCTGCAGAATCAAGAGAGTCGATATACCTCGTATACCTCCACCACCTGGCACCGGTCGTCAGTGTGCAGTCTGCTTCGGGGTATGCTCCTTCACCTACCCAAGCAGAGTATACGGCGGTTGGGTCTTCCCTCGGCCTGTTGCGCTTCGCCTTGTGACTCGATATCCGCGCCTAGCCTCACCACCATCTGGCTCGCCGAGTTTGGTCCACCTCCACAATTTCGATCTCTCGCGATGAGAGCGTTTTTGGTAGATCTACCGCCATCAAAAAACCGCTGGAAGCTCGCTCTGTTGGGCGTGAACATAGCCTGATCCAACAGCCTAATCAGAGAAAGTACGACATACAAGATTAGCTCTCATACTATCAAATCCGGCACATTCAAAGGCATTAGCTTTCACTTCGAGGAGATAGCAGGTAGTTTCTGGAGTAGTGATGATGTTAATGAACAGCTTGCTGCCTTCAAGAGTTCTTTTGAACCTGATGTTGGAGCGCGCCTAAGCTGGGCGTTAAAATACAGCCACTGGACGTGGCCATTGGCTATTCGTTGGCCCTGCTTACACAGAACATCGAACTCTTGTACCACGCTCGAACGAGTCTGCGACTTCTTAAAATGAATAGCTAGGTACCTACTAGTTGGTCAAATGGTCACGTGGACATGGGCCGAAGGTTAGCCAGTTCTGTACTTAGGATGCTGGAGCCGTAAATATTCGGAATTCTGCAGCCACCATCATACAACTAACACTACAAAACTTTTTACTACTATATACGGCTCACATCGACTACTGGACTCTACGTACGGCAAAGAGTGATAGCAGAACTTCTACAAACAAATATCGTTGCATCTTAGCCATATGTGGTGACTAGCTTGGACTACTATGGTTCCCAAATTTGCTTTGACACCGGTGAACTTCTGAGCTTCGGCTGAATTCACTGACGAACCTCCTCGTAGTAAATTCGAGTATGTCCGCAGATTAAGTCATTGACACGCATAGAAAGCATCCAGCATCAAGTCCTGACAGTCCCATTCTATTGCGCCTTTCCAATTGAGGGGGAATGAAGGTTACTACTGTGAGCCAATTTGTATACTCTGCTTCTGCGGATGAGGTATTGCTGGAGCCAGAGCACAAGAATAACAAACAAGTTTGGGGACACTAAGTCTTCTCTTCTGACAATAAGGTTTAAGGCGTGCGTACTATTGTTGGAGTGTCATCGAGACAGAGGAAAGTAAGCCCTTGAAATATGCTTGATGTGGTACTGCTAGACTTCTAGCAATTAGATTGACCTTAAAAATTGTAACAGTGGCAATTTTCAAATGAAAAACATGTGGAGAAGACACATAACTGCCCAGCACAATGGGGAATGTAGCTCAAGGTTCTCCTAATTGCTCATGCTCGGCTAAGTTGCCGATATGTTTACCTACTGAGAATAAACACTCGTTAAAGGACCTGGAAAAACAATAGTCAAATAGTGATGTTTTGTAAAGGGTGTTCATCTGGATTTATATTTAATTCCAAAATCTCAAATGGTAACTGTGATTTGGTAAAAGATCCAAAGAAGCTTGATAACGCTCAAGCCACTAGTCCAAAATTGAAATAAAACATCATCTCGCCTAAAACATCTACCTTCCAAAATGCTTCTTCTCGAAGTATCTGAGAGGAATATAAGTAATCGCCGCAAAAGAAAACGCCAATTCAAAGCCAACATCTCCACCAAATTCAGTACCACACAATTTGCCTATGGGACCCACGTACCACACTTGTGCCATTCCAAGTACAGCTCCCATAGCACCGAACAAGAAAGAAATGATAGCGGCGATACCAGGAGGGAGAAGCTTGGCATCCATGTAGATGGAAGGATCGTAGCCGGAGAAGCCACGCTTGAAGATGACATGCTCGGATATAGAGATGCCCTCGTAGATGGCCAGCCAGTAGGCGATCAGTAACATGAAGTTCTCAAGGACGTTCTCGAATTGTCCATATCCCGGGATTGCAATTGCGCAGTAAATCAGGGTGCCGACGAAAGTCCAGACGAACCGAGGAACACGCTGGGATTTCTTGGCGAGGAGTTGAAGAGATAGGCCGACGGAATAGATGTTGGGACAGTTGTTGGCAATGATGGAAAGAGCGATGACAACTAAGCAGAATTTGCCGAAGTGACCGAGAGGAGGGACGATGACTGCGGCAAGAAGGCCACCAATATGAGATGAATGGTAACCATCCATGTAGATATTCTCGCCGTCGTTTGCAGCCATGGCTGTAGCTATCGTCGCTCCAAGCATCTCAGTGAAAAGAAGCGGTAAGATAAGACCTGCGTATGTCCACAGGAAGATAGATTTGCGAGATCGGTCAACCGGTTGATAGACGGTGTCTGGGGTACATATTAGCTCTTGATCTTGAAGGTCATGGAAAGGGATCTGAATTATCTTTCGGGATTGGGAAGTATGACTGAGATAGGATGTTGTGAAATGTCCTCGAGTACTTACAGTCGGCGGCGTATGATGTCCAGCCGGTTGCAAAGCCGAATACACTCGCAGCAAACGAGAGGGCAGATCCAGCCTCGGAAAGGCCAACGCCCATTGGAATGTTGTAGAAGTGACCTGAATGAGCGAACTCTCCAAGAACAATCATGAAAATGATGAAGCAAGGAGCCCAAGAGTATCTCTCGTATGTGTGGACAATCTTGTAGCCGAAGAGTGTGACCAAGAAAGTTGCAGCAGCGATAACAATAATTCCAGCCCAGCCGGGCATGGAAGGATTGACGGCATGAAAGAGTTGTGCTCCGACTATAACATTCACCGCACTCCATCCAACGCAAGCCAAGACGTTTAATACAGCGACTATCTTCACGCCGTAGAACTGCCTAAGAATCAGCAAGTTATGAATTATCAATATTTCATGAGACTTACTCCGAAGAAGTAGCGAGATAGAACCATCTGCCTCAAACCGAATCGAGGACCGAAAGTCGAAAAGAACGCCACTGGGGTTATTCCGAGAAGATTGACAAAGAGAATGATAAGAATCGTATCGACGTATCCAAGATAGAAGACAGGGTAGGCCAAAGCACCGATAGCGAATGACGAGACGACCATGTTCGCTGATAGCCACATGGTACCAACTTGGGAAATAGGAGCATCGGTTCGTTCGTCACTGGGAACCCTTTCGATGCCTCTCTGCTCCACTCCCATCTTTCCCGCAACTCTTTGTATCTTCGCATACCAGGAATCGCCTAGGACGAATGTCTCTGCGGCAATTGCTCCATCATCGGGAACGTAGTCAAGACTATCAACTCTTTTCTCTCCGGCCTCTACATCAGGCTCTTTCCTTGCCGTAAAAGAACCCATATCGAAGGATTGGAATGTACAATCGAATGTTTGTCCTAGCTGGTCTTCAAATGGAAGGAAGGAAGATTTTGAAAGATCTCCAGATCTATGTACCAGACGACTGCTGACAATTGACTCTGGATGCTGGTCTGACATCACATCTTGGAGGGAGAAGTGGATTGTTATATAAAAACATGCTTTATCTATCAAGTGCCACTTATGCAGCCAGGATAAGCTTTAAGGAGAGCTACCAAAGGGCCGGCCAGCGGACGACGCCGGCATGAAGATGGATATGGAGTGGAGTGCACCGTGAAGCTTCCACCAGTCGGCAGGATGATTTTTATCGGTAAAATGATCCCTGAGTTTAGTCACTGATAAGAGGCACACGACAATTGACAAAGAGAGAAGATAGAAAGAGCTAGACTAGAGCTAGAGAACTACCAATAATGGCTACATACCACAGTCTAGATTCGGGCATGAATGTACCCAGAGCTAGAATATTGGCAATCTACTATAAAGATCCAGCTCGATGTTGGTTGCAAACACAGATCAAAATCCGCGGAGCAAATAGTCGAGCACAGCTTCATCAATCAATAACACAGCATCACAGCTGGCAACAGTATTGAAGCTTGCTCATAAGCTTCAGGTAATGAATGGAGGGGGTTCTCATTTCGCTCGACGAAGTTTCCATCCCGTTATCTGCTGTGCGCCATACTGTACGTGTATGTACTAGAATCCACTTCTACCCCTGCCCCTCTGCACCTATTCTCAAGCTTTTCCTTGGCTCTTGACCCCACACGATGGTCTTCAGTATATCCAATCATCTAGATGGCGTTGTAAAGCGCAGTTGTGTCAATATGGTCGGTGGATGACTATGATTACGTTCCGACAATCGACGCTCTGATGGTGAGCCGTGACGCCGGACATTAAGCTTGATATGAAGCTTGGTTACGCGCATTCCAGTTCAGCAATCTTGCAGCCATAGCGCTCGATGCGGTGAATGCTGGAGACATGTATGCAATGCAGGTTCGCGCAAATGCGTGTGTGAGGGAAGACAGACAGGTCATAGAAGCCTGCCACTTTGTTTCAAGATCGTTCCTCCTCATGTTCTCCAGGGATGTTGTGTACCTCCAGGCGCAGAGCTGCCTGGAAGAAGCTGCAGACACTTGTACTGTTTGCGAGCTTGTGCCAGCTCTATGAAATCCGAGAAGGATCTCCTGCAATGACAAAAGTCATAATTGAAGGATCTGTTTTGTTCGGAGGTAACCCCCAAGCTGTCTCTGAGGTTGTCATTTGATGATAGAAAAAGCTTACTAGCCTTACCAAAATCGGATAGGTGCATACTGTAGACGTGCAAAGTCTTTCGACGGTTATTCTTGCTTTTCGTCGAAGCTCAGCATCTCATTCACATTAGCTAGAAGTCTTTACAACACCAACCTATCCATGTTCCAGCCTCGTAGATCGAGCCCAGCTCGGCGGCGACCTACAGCTGAGCGTTTGGTGGCCGGAAGCCTCCCCTATTTCAGCCACTGGATTCGAGCCGTCGAAAGGACGAATCATCGTCAGCTTGCGTATCAAAATATCATCAATCTGTGGCGTCTTTGTTTTTGTGGCGTTTAAGACAGTCCCAAAGGCCAGTGCGGAGCTGATATTAGCTGTCGGAGTCCCCCGATGTTCTCACAAGCAGCATCTACAAAGCCATTGTCATTTTGTATCGGATATTATTTAGCTATATACCACCCAATCAGACCTGTTTGCATCAATGAGTGGAGGCTCTGTTTTTTCCGAATAACAAGGCGATGGAGTGCAAATGGTAAGACTTCAATTAATCCCCAAAGCCATTCCCCTATCCTCTATACACGCAATCTCTTGCAGCGAAAGGCACTATTGCTAGTGTCCGGCTTGACCTGACAGCTAGAACTTGCCATGCATTGATCCGATCATGTGGCCATCTTGTGTGTGTACCTTGCATATGCCAGTTCCCGAGATTTTCGTCCGGGGCCCGAGTATCAAACATGAACTATACGACTGCTCGCCGCGCTAACAACCTGGGTCGGCTGTATTTGGACGGGCAGTCCAAAGGCCGAAAAGGCGGAGGATTTTTATGGTATAAATTTCTATCAGATCTCGTACTTTGGAACCGATGCCAGCATTTTGACATGTCGAATTCACATTCAGAGCGCCTGTGGAGGACTAGCAAGTAATGAATCAGGAGAGGCTTGAGAATGAGTGTTCGCTCGCTCATGTATGTCTAACATTCACACCGCCATTCATCTAGCATAATATTTCCCAGTCAGGAGGTCTCCTTCTCTCTTCGAACGCCAAAGTGTCATTTCTCCTTATCTTATAGCTTCTTGCTCATGATCCAGTCCGTCTGTACACAGTCACCCATCACAAAGTCATGATGTCCAATTTTCACATATCCCAATTTCTCATACACTTTCTGCGCCTTTAAATTGTCTTCCCAAACTCCCAACCACATCGTAACGAAGCCCTGCTCCCTCGCCAACTCTTCAACACGATTCGCCAACTTCCTCCCAATTCCAGCTCCATGACAATCCTCAGAAACATAAAGCCGTTGCAATTCTACCGTCTTCTCCATCTCTTCCAGACATGGTTCTGTGGTGCCTCGAGTCAGTTGTGAGAAGCCTACAACGTGATCTTGAGAATCGGTCGCGACGATGGTGTCGATGTTGGTATTTGAGAGGTCTGATATGATGGCTGCGATGCTGTATCCTGATTGAAGATATGCTTCTAGATCTCGGGTTGAGAGGGAGTAGCCGAAACTGGCGGTGAAGACTCGTGATCCCAAAGATGCAATTGCCTCGATGTCTTTGGGGTTGGCCTCGCGAATATTGAATTCTCGTTTACTTGGTGATGCTGATTCTGGCATTTTTGCTACTGGCTGTATGTGTCTCGTCAGACGTGTGGTACTTCCAATTTCGATATTTGTATCAAGGACTTGGCAGTATTTTCGGTGCTTCTCCTGTCAGCTTGTCATTCTTTAAATCTTGCACAATCAAAGTATGACTCACAGTAGATATTCAGTCTAGAAGTGTTTGCTACACAGCATGTACTAGAACATTCGACACTTTTCTGAGCTGCGCCCAAAAATCAAATTGATATGAAGGGCGTAAAATTTAAGGCTCTAGCCGGTTAGTGCGACCCAAAGAGGAATTCGCAGCCGACCAAAAGAACTCCGATTCCGACGCCGATACTGACCTTTTTAGTCAAAAACTGTGCAAGCGCTGATTACGCTCTAGAACCACTTGTGATTTGGCATGAAATTCCATCTCTTATGATACAATATCTAAACCGTGCCGTCTACAAAGTGTTGACAGATCCCCCCAAACTCATATGTTTTGATCTACATCAACCCCACTTCCGAAATTCGGCTCGGTAATATATTTACTTCCTGTTTGAGTCACGATTTGAGAAGCATAAACCTCACTTCGGTATCTTGACCTTCGGACATCAATTTGTCTTCTCGATATCTCAGCCATGTATCTCCGAGCAGCACACGCAGATCTCCACCTCCCAACTCTCTACAAATTTATCCTCAACAACCCTCTCGGGATCCTCACAACCTCGCTTCCATCATCCAACTTCCACACCATCCAAACCAGTCACATCCCTTGGGTGCTCGACATACCAGACTCCGACACAAATTCAAACCCGGACTCAGATGTATCCACTCCCCCAAAGGCGCGATTACGAGGCCATCTTGCCCGCGTAAACCCTCAAGCAAAAGCACTAATCGAAACTGCTACCCAAACATCCTCCAGCACGCTTCAACAAGAAGTAATGATCCTCTTCAATGGCCCCACGCACCACTACATAACTCCCAAGTTCTACATCGAGACCAAACCTGCTACCGGAAAAGTAGTACCGACATGGAATTACAGCGCGGTTCAAGTCTACGGGAAAGCCACCATCCATTTCGATACTTCTTCCTCTAATACAGGGGAGTTTTTGACCAGTCAAATCAATGATCTGAGTCGACAAAGCGAGGAGAAGGTTTTTGGGTATGATGGAAAGGAGGGCAGGAGTAAGGCGTGGAGTGTAGATGATGCACCGAGCAGTTATGTGAGTTTGTTGAAGAAGGCTATTATTGGGATTGAGATTGAAGTCGAGAGTGTGGAGGGGAAGTTTAAGATGAGTCAGGAATTGAAAGATGGGGATAGGGAGGGCGTTGTTAAAGGGTTTGAGGCACTAGGTACAGATGAGGGCGATGAGATTGCGAGGACGGTGAAGGATAGGGGCTTGAAGAAAGAGGGTGTAAAGGTATGATGGAATCTGATTTATTGGAATGGGGAACTTACGTTTGAGTATCAAAAATTAAAAATAGTGAAGATGCCTTAGTAGGAGGCGAGGATTGTCATTTCGCTAAGGTTCTAGACTTTGTTTACAATTACCTTGAATCAAAAGGTAACAGACATATAGGAATTGCACTGTCTTGGTAGTAGTGGGCTAGGATCCACTCGGTAGACACATTGCCATATCCCACAAAACACATGTGAGCTTCAATTGAATGCTGCGAAGAGGAATTATTGACTCTTTAGTTGCCCTCTGGAACTTCAAGACTTTGATCTTAATTCACGTTCAACCTCGCGCTTGTTTCTCACGCTGCTCAATTTGATATCGACGACTAGTTAGTGCAGCATCTGAAGAAAATTTAAACGAAGGATAAGAAGGGTTCCAAAAAGTCGTGCCAAAAGCACTCATGTCAAATTATGCACTTGCTACCAGTATTAATACAAGCAAACGCCATCTACATCGTAATGTATTCAGATCCCCTTCCTTTTCCATATCATACCCTATCCCAAAAAAAGACACACAAGAACACAGCATCACTGCTTAAGAGTAAAACTGGCTCTTCTGGAAGCTCTCCACACTCAACTCACCAGCCTTGCCACTAATAATAGGAGCCTTAGTCTGGCTCGTCATGCTGCTAGTCCTGCTTCCGCTTTGGCTTGCGGACTTAATCTCCGGAATTGGTCCACCTGGCCGTCTGGCTACCTCGAGGTAAACACCTGGAAGATATCCCATGCGTCCATCTCGGGCTCGACATCTCCACCATTCGCTTGGGTTGCCCATAGGGTCGCTCTTGCTCAATACTGCGACCAAGTCACCCTTCTTGACGTCTAAATCAATACCCTGTACTGCTGCTCCTGCTTCGGGGGTGAAATCGTAAAGCACTCGGCAGAAGTCGAGCTTGGAAGGGTCGATTTGTGCTTGTATTGGCTGGCCATCCGGCCCGATCTGCATTTGTCCTAATGCTGCTAATCTCCGCTGTTCTTCTTCTTGTGATGCTGCAAGTGCTTTGATCAATTTCCCCATCAGATATGGGAGACCGAAAGCTGCGGCTAGGAAGAAAAGGAAGGGCTTCTTGCTTGGCCTTGGTGATTGGGCCGGGGATCCGTCAGGGTGGAATTTTCGACCTTCAAAAGATGCAAAGGCGCTGGGTGTCAAAGCTGTTGCATCTGCTGGTGGCGGACGTCCGGTTATTTTAGCAAACAACGTCCGTAACCATCGCATCAGTGTGAATATCCCGAGTATCGATCCAAGTGTGTTTCTAAGGTTTCCGAATTGTTCCGCCACAGATACCATTGCTACCTAGTGTTAGCTCTCGATACTTTGCCCATCTGACAGAGGTGTCAGCCTTACCAAAGAAGCTTGAATGAGTCGCCATATACGTGCTCTCTAACATCTGGGAGAATCCCCCGAATGCACCGACTATACTCTCGATGATCTGGAAAGTCGCCTGGGTGCTCTGCGTGAACCCGTTCGTCAAGCTATTAGGATCATTAGGGTCGCCCTGCATCCCTCCCATCCCACCACCATACATCCCACCCCCATATCCTCCTCCATAGCCCATACCTCCCATGCCTCCCATTCCACCGTACATGCCCCCTCCATATCCCATTCCACCCATCCCTCCCATCCGTGAATAAGGGGACGAATATGCTGACCCTATGCCACCATACGGAGCTGCCATGCCGCCGAGTCTATTTGCGCCATAGGGAGAGTACGCAGAAGCGTTTCTGTTGACTGCAGATGTGAGAGATGATGGCCGTTCAGGAATCACTGGTGCCCCAGCTGTTGCCGAAGAGGTCGTTGTAGATGCTGGATTGGTAACAGCATTCCCTGTAGCGATTCCTGAGGATGCTAGAGCTGTGATCTGTCAGTGACGCTCATCTCAAAGCAACTCCTCTATGTCCAAGGTGAACCAACCGGAGTTTGCGCCTCCGGCTCCTGCCCTTTCCCAAGGCTTAGGAGGTGATACTGTCGCCATTGTATTGAGGTCGGAATCCCTCTCTGCCTTGGAGGCCCGTCTCGACCGGTGACGGGTTTATCGTCTCGAAAGCGTGTTTATGAACGTTCGATGAGTCGTGGTTAGTGAGCGCAAGCTTGTGATGGCCCCGTACACACGACACTTTGCCAAGACTCAAATGTTGCGGGGTTCGGGAATCGCCGATGAACCCAGTTTGAGTATATGAGTTTTAGAGATGACTCACACGTCACATCAAAAGCAGATTGGCAGTGTAATTTTCCGAGCAAACTGCTCGACTTAAGAGACAGCGACTCTCCTACGTCCGTAGGGGTGGGATTCCCTCGGAGGCTGGGACCTCGGCTCCTTGGCGCGCGGAGGGAGCAGCGGGTGCCCTACGGGAGCGCTAAATTATTACCTTAATCAACTACTACAGTGAAACCCCTGTTATAACGATCACCGTTATAACGATATTTCCATTATAGCGATATATTTCCACGGACAGAGCGTTTTCTTATATAATTCCTAATATCAACGATATCGTTACTAAATTGCTATATATCGTTATATCAGTTCAGCTCAGTATACCTCGAATATCAATTATAATTAAGTAGCGATAAGCTCTACGACGCTAGCGAAGCTCCTAAACGCTTATACTATCTCATAAGGCTTATATTAATTAGTTCTATACTTAATTCAATTATAAGATTAGCTAGTTAACTATATTAGAGTCTCTTAGAGCTTATTTCTCCTACTTTAACGATATGTCTATAGCTTTAGTAATTAATAGCATATAGTTACGACTACGAGTAGGCTATTAGGAAGACTTAGAGCAGATTCTTATATAATAGTAGCTTCGGATTAAGGCTCGCGGAGGGTTTATAATAGGTGAAATCATACGGCAGAAGGCGTAGACTCTCTAGTACTAATTACCTTAATATCAGAGTAAGCCTTACCTTGAATTCAGTAAACGCTAGCTTAAAAGCTATAAGAAGAGATATAACGTACGAGTATAATAGCGCTTTAGAGAAGACGCCTCTATACTAGAATCGACTAAAGACGAGATAAAAGCTCTACGAATACTAGCCGGTGAATATAACGAGGAGGATATATATAATATAAACGAAACCGGCTTATTCTGGAGAATAACTCCTTCTCGCGGTCTATTAATATAACCCCGCGCTAGCCTAAAGAAGGATAAGTCTCGAATATCTCTTATTATTTATATAAACGCTATAGGAAGTGATAAGCTTCTAATATAGTATATTAGAAAGTATAAAACGCCGCGCGCTTTACGGAATATCAGCGTTTCGACTATAGGAGGCGAGTAGTAGTAGAATAAGAAGGCTTAGATAAATATAGTTATTATAGTTAACTAGCTAAAGGCTTTCTATCGCTATATTAGTAATAGAACTATCTTACTAGCTATAGATAACTTCTTAGCTTATTATACTAGCTTAGAACTATATCTGCTACCTGCGAATATTCGGATTTACTAGCTACCTCTAAACTTAACGAGTCGTTTCTAACCTCTTAATTAAAGTATTATTCAGAATCTAAAGGCTTATTACTATTATTATTAGCTATAATATATAATAAACTGCCTTAAAAGAAGAGATAAGCTAGTATAATCTATGAACGTCTACTTAGCTCTACGATAGGTATTCCGGAGTTAGTTTATAAACGTTAGTAATACGATAATTTATAACTGCTTCCGGAAATCAACTCTAGTCGTAGCTCTAATAGCTCTTCCGATATCACTTTAGCTAGCTGATCTTATATAGCTTTATTAATAAGCTTTAATAGTAGTAGATATTAGGGACGCTATAAGTTTAAGTAACTTCTTAAACCCCCCGGAAGAAGCTATAATAGACGCAATTAATATAGAGAATAAGTAGACTAATAACGCTTTATTATAAGAGATAATAGAAGATCACTTGTAAAGCGAAACTCTAGAGGATAAAGACGAGGCTAGAGACTCAGTTCTAGAGCTAGAATACTCTATTTAAGATATAAGGTAAGCTTTAAAGGTATTACTTTACTTTATAGAGAAGTAAAGAACTATGAATATAAGTTATATACGAGTAATTAAGCGCTACGAGCAGGAGTTGCAGTCTATAGAGAGAGACTCGCTCTCCTAGGGTTCCCTTGATAAGTAGCTTATATAATATAAACTCGTTCCTTTATAACGATATATCCGTTTGTAACGGCGCATGGTATACGTGGCAGATACGGGCCAGTATCGGTGCCTTAGGCATACCCTCCTTGTATATATAGAAGGTGCAGACTCCTTCAGAGCTCTGCATCTTTCTGTTTCCTTCGTACTAGACTATATAAGATCGCTCTTAGCCTCCCTACTTATTTATTCTTACTTATATACAGCCTTAAGTCTTATATCGTTATATTAAACAGAAAGATTAAGAAAACCGGGGATAGTATTAAATAATATCTCACTTAGAAAACTCGATTCGGACGTACGACTTCGACTATTAGGAAGCTCTTCGCTGAGTTATCTCTACTTACCTTAGATTTTTATACTTCGGAATTATACGGAAATAGTTAGTACTATTAATTACGAATTCGATAGTTAGGTTTTCAAAAGAGCTAAGATTCTAGAGATCTCTTAGATAGCTAGGAATTTGAACGTAATTCAGCCTCAGAAGCACTAGTATTACTATGAAATTACTCTCAGATACTTCGAAACTCGTTCCTTCGTGCGTACGAAGTAAAATAGCAGACGAATTTTAAGTAGAAACTTCCCTATAGGCCCTAATATTTATTAACCTCTTACTTAACTTTAACCTTCTGAAAGCAGCTCTAATAGCGAAAAACCTTACTTTTAAGCTAAGACGAAGTAGCTTATTACCCTAGCGGAAATTACCGGAATCCGACTAATAAACCCTATACCCCGGTATAATTTATCCCTCTCGGCAGAATCGACCTCTTTCTACTAGAAAAGAACCTTTATCCCCTCACTCGACTTTAACCTTCCGAAAGTAGCTCTAATAGCGAAAAACCTTACTTTTAGGCTAGGACGAAGTAGCTTATTACCCTAGCGGAAATTGCCGGAATCTGACTTATAACTCTCGTACCCCGGTATAATTTATCCCCCTCAGCAGAATCGACCTCTCTCTACTAGAACCTTTAATTTAACACTTTCCATATCTACTTAACGAAGATATCTAACTCTCCTTAATCTTTTAGCTTCTTTGGAATTCGATTTAGACCTTCGTTTCTTTCGTAACCTTTAAGTATTTCAATTACTCGCTTAGCCTCGCTTATTTAGTAAAACTCGGTATTATAATTACTAGAGATTACGTTTCCCTCTACAGAAGAGATAATCTCGGTACTGAATTAGTATCTATAGTTTCGGTTTAATAGAAATTTAGAAGGTTATCTTAATATTTAACTGCGTTTTATACTTACTTTATTTCCTTTGTTCGATTCTTTAAGGCTCGAGGGCGAGCCTTTGTCTTAGAAGGGGGTAATATGACGGCGCATAGTATACGTGGCAGATACGGGCCAGTATCGGTACCTTAGGCATACCCTCCTTATATATATAGAAGGTACAGACTCCTTCAGAGCTCTGCATCTTTCTGTTTCCTTCGTACCAGACTATATAAGATCGCTCTTAGCCTCCCTACTTGTTTATTCTTGCTTATATACCGCCTTGAGTCTTGTGTCGTTACACCGTTATAACGATATTTTTGACTATCCCGAATCAATCGTTATAACAGGGGTTTCACTGTATAATAGAGTAATAATAGTAGTTTCGATTCTGGGTTAATTGGATTAATATACTTTTGATGAACAGTAGACTCTATAATTGAAATCTAGAGGTACTGTAGGTCAAAATATAAATTTATAGTTTTTCAATTTTGAAGTCGATAAGGTGATTAAATTAATCAATTTCAGCTAACATCAAAGCAGAAAGTATCTAATATAGCCTTGCTAATATGAATAATCCGGACTAGCCGGATTATTAAATTCTACTTGAATTATACCTATTTATAGCTAAATTAAGTATCCTATATATGCTCTTTATTTGTGTCGTCTAGAACTATCTATGACCTCTTAGTAAGCTTTATAGTTTAGATTATACTACTACAGCGTTTATTAATCGACTTTTCGACTAGCGTGTTCTGACTCATCTATATAGCTTTCTTAGACTTCCTACAGCTATAACTGCTATTTGCGTGTCTTCCTTTGCGTAAATATCATTTACGTATACCTTACTTATCCGCTTATGTTTTCTTTTCTTTATTAGTTTCGCAACTATAGCTAGTATTTCTACTATAACTTCTAGCGTAATTAGTAGTATAATAGTAGCTATAATCATCTGCTATTTAAAGGAACTTGAATATAACTTCTTCTGAATATTAATTAAATTAATTAACCCATAATACCGTAGGGGTGATATAAGTACTTATAAATCATCGAAATCTGGGGAAGCTTAGGCAACAGCAAGTTAATGAGCAAGTCAATGACGCTCAATTCTGCGTATAATCATGTTGCATTATCATCCTTTACATTGGCAATCTCGAAATTGTCTACTTCTTTTGAAAGTCATTCGAGCATTTGATGAAGCGGAGCCAAAATGCCAGCTAATAGCAGGAGCCGTAGTCTTGCTTATAGTCTGCACACTGATACCTGTATACTGACACTTCTAGACATCTAGTGATACTCTCGTAAGTTTCTGGTGTCGGTGTGAACTTTCAACATTTCTTCACCAGTTATTTAGGTCCTGATGAAGGATTTACGAGATTTTTCACTTGAGGAATAGGTAAGAAAACACAAAGGAGCAAGATAAGCCATACATTTGTGACTATTCCAGAGACTAAAGCTAGTAAAGACAGAATGGTCCCCTTGCATGTTCTCATTTTGAGTAAGCAAAAGCCGGAACTTTCGTAACCATGAACTCCTTCCAAGTAGTCAATTCATCGACCAAGATCTAATAATCATGTCAGCATACAATGTATGGCATTCGATTCGGATAACTTACGAATGGCTCTCATCCAAGCTTCCTCAACTATAGTAACCAATTTCCGGAATGAGCCTCATATTCTGGAGGAGCTCTTCCTGTATATCAGCAGGCATGCCTTTATCCCCTAGGATGTCCTTGTACTTTCGATGGGGAACCTCGGCAGCCTTGCCAGTCTTTCCAGCCTCGGGAAATTTCTCCTTGAACTGCTTGACAATCTCGTCTGCAGTGTAGTAATCCGTGGCTCCGAGACGCGCGGTTAAGGAGGATGTCCTTAACGAACTTGCCAACATCGTCGGCGGTATTGAGGAGTGGAATGGGTGCGGAGCCAGGCATTGGGAGACCGAGAGTCCAATCATCGCCAACTTGACGGAGAGGTTCCTGAAGGTTCGACATGTAGAAGCCGGGCATGAAAAAGGTCGCTGGCATGCCAGTATCTCGGATGTATTGTTCAATGTGAGCTTTAGAATCAAAGCATTGTTGAGGTCGGCCTGATGAGTGTGAGTGTGAGTATGTCGAACGTAAAAGTTGCGAGGAACCTACAGCAACTGCTTCAGCTGCAAGAGATTCAAGCGCTCTAGAAGACGGCTTGGAAACATCACGAGTGACACCGCAGACAGGCCAATTTTCTCTCTTTGCATCTCTAAGAATGGCTTTGACGAACGAGCCACCTTGCACTCCGGCTGCTCTAAACCCCACGAGGATTTTCTTTGCTGCCATTCTGAGATGTTATCAGGTGCGATTTAGACATTGTGACTGTCTGAGAAGGGAGGTCTAGTATTGATTGTGTTTTGTTATAACTTTAAACTTTCTTGGGGATGATGTAGAAGCTGAGTGTTAAGAACAGGTGGGCTTGTATATAATGACTATAGGAAAGAGCGAGATACATATACTCACGAACCGAAACAGTCTTTGCTTGGTTATTGTGTGTCATTGCTGATCGGGATCCATCGTGTTTTCAGGCTAGTACATTCTTGATCGCCTCATTGGCTACAAGAGACGCAAAATACGACGGAGATAGTCTTCGACAAATGCCAGGCCAACTACAGGTCTCTTCATGTTACACATTGGGTTGGTCGAATAGGCTGAGAGGACCTTCTTCATGGAGAAGGCGGGGGTTGAAGAACTTGTCCAACAGCAAATTGGTGCATCTCGGACGGGTTTCGACCTGATCGCGATACCGAGCGAGAAATAGTCGGAGCCGCTCATCTTCCATCGCTCCAGTCTATTCGGCATGGACGAGAGTCCGACGTGATCGAAGCTCTATAGCCCAAGGTTACACTGCAAGCCGATTTCCAAGGGCTGTCGCTGTCCTCAAAATCATGTGGGCCAACTGCCAAGTTGTCATTGGTCACTGGGATTCCATGCGATGAGGTCGGTTAACATCACTGGCTCGGAATAGTACTCGGTCTCTGGCTTCGGAACAAGCCATTTCAGAAGAAAAATCCTGCTATCATATTCATCGTTGTTTTCGAGTATGTACTAGCCGGTTCCCCTCCAGTTTCGCTCGGGACTCGCTTACTGTCGGATTAAGCAAATGCCACGTCCATGCAAATGCTACGCTTTTCGATACCTAAAATCGCGTTTTACTACCCAAATTGACTACTTTTGACATTACTACTAATATTCAGTTTTCATTAATTCTACCCAAAATGCTAGTACCACGTAGCAAATACTACGTTCAAAGTCATACTACTAAATCAGAGTATAAAAAGGCCTTCCGAGACGCTAAATTATAGTATATAGCGCACCCTATAGAGAGTCCCTCTAAGGTAGCGCTCCAATTCGATATCAAGGTCTCTTCTTTACATAAAGCTAAGTAAAGGGTAAAGAGTACTATAGCTACTAAAGGTAGCTTGAAGAAGGAGTTACTTCCTGGAAATAGTAGCTATAATAGGCTACTTACTCCCTCCCAGGAGGAGGCTATTAGGTAGTATTACTATGATCAGTAGGAGGTGGATATAGGAGCTACTCATCTGATGGTTAAATCAGCAATTACTTATCTACTAGTAGTATAATCTCCCTACTATTATAATAATCTTCTGCTAATAGTTATATTAATTCTATAGGCCTAGACCCCTCTAAAGCTACCTCCTTTTAATTCCCAGTTTTATACCTGGCTAAAGGACTATCCAGAGCTCTATTCGATTAAGACGAAACCTATAGAAGCTATTCGACTAGAGCCGTATATAGAAGAAGTAGTAATCTAATAGTTCTAAGACCTAGAGAGAGAGATAGAAAAGCTATAAATTAATAATAGAAAGAAGCTTCTAAATATAGATGAATCTGATATACGAGGCGCTCTTCTATATGCCGAGAGTATAGTAGTTCTAAGGAGTATAAATACACTATATATACTAATATAAGGAAGCTGTAAAACAGTTACTATTATAGAAACTATATGTAGTAATAGAAAGAAGACACTTCCGGCCTTTATAATTTGCCCTAGAGAGATAATTATAGAGAACTAGATATCTATAAACCTTTCTAGTAAAGAAATAATCACTTTCTCTTTAACTAGATATATTAATAACTCGATTATCATAGAATACACCTACTATTTGATCAAACACTCGCATGCCGGACTAGAAAAGCTATAGAAACTACTCCTTTTAGATAGCTATAAATCTTACTATTATAAGCAATCTATAGTACTTCTTCAAGAGAATCATATACGCCTATAGTACTTTCCAAGCTACTTGACGCATGCTCTTCAGCTATTAGATATAGGCGTTTTTCGGCCTTAGAAGCACTACTACTCTTAAGCTATTAACTTAGCTTTACGGAACTTAGATATTACTTATTTAATCACTTCTTTATTCAGAGACCTTACTAGTATTCGAGAGAAAACTATATAACGTTATATAATTCAGAACGCTTTTAAGAACGCTAGAATATAGCCTCTTAGCTATAAAGCTGGACTGAAGAGAATAAGATCGTTTAGAAAGCAGAAATTAATTAAAGAGCTAGAGTTACCTTTACTATCGCTATCTATACTAATAGACAGAGTGATATCTATTATAACTATAGTAGAGTCGTTTATTAGAAAAGATCTAACTCAGTTATCTAACGATTTAAGAGAGATCTTCTAAAGCTCGATCAAGGAAGCTATAGTATAGCTCTATAAGGCCTTAATTACTTCTACTGATAATACTATACTTCAATAAAAGCTATAGTTAAATACCTAAGAGAAGAAGACCTCTCGATGATCGATAAAGCAATTAAAGTTAATTAGAGGTACTATAGTAAGTATAGCTAATCTATAGCTTTAAATTCAAGCTAAAGCTGAAGCTGAAAAGACAGAAAATCGCCGGAGAGCTAAACGAGTACTTTCTCATACTATTAGAAAGTATAAGAAGTCTCTATTAAAAGCAGGAGTTTAAGCACGGAAGATAAATAAGGCTAGGAAGCTCAAATTACAAGACTTACAGAAGAGAGGAGAGGTAATAGCACCTGATTCAGAGCTCTATCGACTAGAAAGTGTGACGCTTGCTCTAGGAAGGTCTTACTCACTACCTAATAGGTAAGACCTCATATTGCATAGAATATGAAGTAGTAAGAATCAACTTAGAATCTTATCACGAATCAGCATAGTTCTTAGCACCAAAACCGTCCTAGCATCAGAATACTGATAGTATCACCTAGTAGTAAGTACCAGACGGGTTTTAGTACCAGAAAAGAGTTAGTACCATTAGAGGAAAGGCACTAATACGGTTATAGTATAAACTAGCGAGTAGTACTATACGCCTACCTATATTATAGTAATAATAGTATTATAGCTATAGGTAATCCAGAGGATCACGTGATATGCTAGACTACTAGACAGTCTTACGGGCTTACGCGCTCTATAAGATATCTTATATAGCTAGTATAAGAGAGCGAAGATTCTATATAAGACTAGCACTTCTACTATTAGATAAGAGCTTCGTGCTCAAATTCATATAGCAATTAATACCTACTTATAACGTCTTAATTCCAATTAAGAACCGAACTTCTTATTTACTTTACTTTATAGCTAATACTAACCGACGAGCTTATATACTACGTACTAGTCAGAACTAGGAACGTTATACTTTAAGCACCTCACTTAAAGTATCGTTAGTAAGAACGAAATAGCTACTAAGGAAGGATCCGTTATAAGAGAAAGCTCCTAGACTAGTAGGCCGGATAAGGTTAATAAAGT
Source organism: Rhynchosporium graminicola (assembly GCA_900074885.1). Classification (NCBI taxonomy): domain Eukaryota; kingdom Fungi; phylum Ascomycota; class Leotiomycetes; order Helotiales; family Ploettnerulaceae; genus Rhynchosporium; species Rhynchosporium graminicola. Next base: position 509,465 of record FJUW01000010.1, read on the forward strand.
CGATAAGAGTATACTACTTCGTATAAACCTACCTAATACCTATTATAGGAACTATAATAAACTAGGACAATTTATCCTCTAGTACTAAATATACCTTACTTTTAACGGAGACAAGTTCGAAGCGGACTCCCTTAAAGTCCTATAGATCGCCTCGTTCCTCTACGATACTATAGCTTACTAGATTAAGCTAGCTTTAAGTAATTACTTAGTTAATCGATACTTATCCGGGGCTTATTCTACTACTATAACTGAAAAAAGCCGAGTTATCTTTCGAACTCTCGCAGGCTTTACTAATACTATTAAAGAAGTCTTCGGAGACCCTAATAAGAAGGAACAAGACGAGAAGCACCTGCTCGGAATCCGATAATAAGGGTCTATCTATAAGTATACTATCGAGTTCTATTATTATTCTATATAGTTAAACTAGATAAATAGCAGATTAAGAGCTTAGTACTATCGAGGCCTTAAGGACTATATTAAGAATAAACTCTCTAGGGCTAATAAGCTAGGCAACTTAGAGGACTTAATCAGATCGTCTACTACTATCGATAAATAAATCTAAGAATAAGTAAAAGAAAAAGAAGGATACTTTATACTTATTTACCTCCGGAAACCCTAATTTCTATAATAATATAATAAGTAATAAGGGAATTTCTAGCCTTACCCGAGTAATAAATATAACTACTATAATCTAATAGAATTAGATAGAGTAGAAAGAAGATCTAAAGACTAAGCTAAGAAAGATAAACGTTAAGAGAAAGGTTTTTACTATACGTATAATAAGCCGGGATACCTCGCACGTGATTATTCTTAGAAGAAGAAATAAGGAGGGAAACCCTAGAATAAACCTAAAAGAGAATTCGGACTAGTAGAAAAGAAGCTAGACTACTGAGAAGCTTCTAGCGCAGAATAGAGTTCGTAGGACTTTATAACTTATAAATCTAGCGAAGGATTCGAAGAAAACTTAGTTAAACTTCTAGACGAAGACTAAGAAAGCTAGAGTATTATAGATAAAAGAAACTATTTATATAATAACCTTCTATATAATAACGAAAACTAGACTCTTCGAAATCACGATAATAGAAGAAGAATATAAGTTTATAATAGAACTAAGTCCGATTTTATAGAGTATTATCGAACTTATAATATACCTAACCCGAGTATAGACTATATTATTACTTACTACGATACTATTACTATTATATTCCAGGTTAATACTAGGGATATCGAGGAACGACTAGATCGTTACGTAGCTAACCTCGAAGGAGAACCTAAACTAAAAGAGTTTAAATAACTAGATTAGTTTCTTTAGATAAAAGATACTTAAGCTATTATTAAGGAAATAAAAAGGGAATATTATTAGCAGAGAAGATAATACCCGTTAGAACTAGCTACTTATTAAAGAATAGTACTAGATCCGATTCAAAAGCAGGTTAATCTCTATTACTATATACCTTATATCTTAATTACCTACGAACCCGGCCTTAGGATTTAGTTAGACGAAATAATAGGGAGAATTATTAAAGAAGCATATAATTACTCTATAATAGAACTATTATACCTAGAGCTTACTACTACTAGAGAGTTCGATCAGTTAATCTTATTAGTTATAATAGATAATATTAAGATAAAAGCACTTATCGATTCAGGAGCTATAAGACGCTTTTATAACGACATAAGACTCAAGGCGGTATATAAGCAAGAATAAACGAGTAGGGAGGCTAAGAGCGATCTTATATAGTCTACTACGAAGGAAATAAAAAGATAAGGAAGGAAGAAGAAGAGAGATAGAGTACAAAGCACCTTATATATATATACTAGTACTAGTCCGATACTATACCGGGTCGGATACTAGTTCTGCCGGGGTACCTATGAACTTAGGCCCTATTATTTATCTTTCTTCTCATATGATATTCAGGTGAGCTATCGTTATATTACCTCCCCCCTAAGAAGAGCTTAACCCTAAGCTCGGAAGGTTATAGTTTATACTGGAATTAGTCTTTATTATAACTATTTTCGTCGATATTCGCGTAATAAGCGCTAGCCGCTCTTTAGTAGTAGTAAATTCTTTATCAGGTTCTGACTAGTTATATCGCTATAATAGTACTATATTAGTTATAGCTTCTAAATCGGGCGGTAAGCGGTATTTACTCTATCTATTTATAGTAGGAGTCGAGTTTAAGTAGGGCGCGAGGTATATAAAGGAAAGAGTTTATTAATATTAGAGCTTTTCCTTTTTAACTACGATAACTACTTTAACTTATAAGTTTACTCTCCCTAGACTACGATATAGCTCCTAGAGTAAGTATTATTACTAACTATTATAATAGTCTACTATAATCTTATATATTAATCGACTTAATTAACTCTTCTCTTAATATAAGTAAGTTTCCTATCTTAGGTTTAGGGATAGTCTTTAAGTACAGTATAAGGGTTTCATAGATCTATAACGCTAACTCCTATAGTACTTTTACTAGTACTTACAAGTACTCTTTCAGCGGAATATAATATATATTACCTAAAATATATTCGCGCTTTCCTTAAGATAAAGTATAATAATACTCTTATTTTAGAACTCTTATACTTATTTAATAAGCTTAACTCTAAGCTTTATAAGTATTATTTAGTATTAAAGAGTAGTTATAAGTATATAAGTTACTTAAACCTAAACGTAATTATATATACTAACGCGTTATAGTTACTTAATTATATTAATACGAAGTATATTATTTTATCCGGTTTACTTCTTAGTAGCGAAGCTAAAGACGCGGAGCTAAATCAGAGTAGTATTATAGCTACTTATAAGGCTATTAATCAGATCTATTATCTCGCGAAATCTACTACTCTTATTATTATATTAGAGATTATTATTATATAATTAGTAGAGACTTAGGCTTTAAGGTATTCTATAGAGAAAGTATTTAAGGAGTTAGAGTTTATTAAAGTAATAAGTTGCGATCTTAAACTCTTAGATACTAGTATAATACTAACACGATATAGGATTTAGATCTTCTAATAGTCGATTTAGCGAAATCTAAGTTAATAGTATAAATAACGTTAAAGTAGATAAAGGAGTTAAATAGTATTATATAGGAATTTGCGAAGAAAGCTATATTTAAAGCTATAATATCTAATACTAAGGGAAAGAGGAATTTACTTTCTAGTTTAGAGATAGCGTCGGATCTAGATATTCTTAGACTCTCTCTAAAGAAGAAAGCTTATAGGATTAGCTATTATACTTAGTCTACTACTAGAGCTATATTAGTAGATTTAAGTAAGGAGTTAGATATAGTAGTTCTAGTTCTAGATATTCCAGATTTACTAGAAGCTCCGGAGAACTTAAGAGAGAAAGCTAGTAAAGTAGAAGTAGTTAAAGAAGTAGAGTTTTAGATATAGTATTATTACGGAGTATAATCGGGGGATTATCCTTAGTAATAAATTCTAATACTAGTGATTATAATAGCTTATTATCTTTTAAGTAACTATAGTTATCTATTCTATCTTCTTAAGCTTTAATCTACTAATCTAGTCTACGCGGAAGTCTAAGTTTACTTAGGTTAATAGCGTAGAAGTCTCTAAGCTTATATAGAGCACTTATTAGATCGGAAGCGTTATACTAAGTTAGGTCCGGGTAATAACTTAGCTAAATAACATAATACTTCAGATTACCTCTTAGGAGCTATATAGCGAGTATATCTTATAACTCCTACTCTTCTTAAGTAGCGATAACCTCAAGGAGTAGGTTTAGTAACTCCTAGCTTAGTAATAAGTTATCTAGGTCCTTAAAGAGTAATTCGGAAGTAAATATATTATAAATAGAAGATCCCGGGAGTAAATCTAACTTATAAGAGTATCTGATCTTAGCTAGGACTTAGTATAATCTTACCTAGAGACTAGATAGCTTCTTATTTAGCTAGTGATTCTTAAGGTTCCTTATAGAGAGAAATACCTTATCTTTAACTTCTTAGTTAATATTATACCGTTTCGGGTCAGTTATAGCGCTTATCTTATACTAAGTAGCTAGTATATTAGCTTTTATAACCTCGATAGCGGATTTAGTATATTTAGCTAAGGATTTAGTATTAGTATAATTAAGCTTCTCTTATAGTATCGATCCGGTAAGTTACTTCTAGTCCTAGCTATTCTATAGTAGTATATTATATTTAAGAGTATATAGTGCTATACTAATAGAGTTATAAGGTAGAGTTATTTAAGCGCGGTCTATTATCGGTAGTAGTTCGCCCTAGTTACTCTAGTAGTAATTAATAAAAGGTCTAAGGTATTAATTAATATACTAATTTATAATCTCCGTTTATCTATTAGTTTACTAGTAGAAGGAAGTAGAAAGCTTAACTTTAACTCTAATTATATAGTAAAACTCTTACTAGAAGAATAAGACTAACTAAGCTCCTTAATCGGATATAATTAACTTAAAGGTATATCTAAAATAATATATTTATTAAATAAATAATATTACTATCCCGCGGGTATTAATATTATAATAATATAGTATTAATATAGAGTCCTTCCTTAGGTAGTCGATAAATACTAATATCCTATTAAATCCTTAGTTATCAGGCGAGAAGTCCTTAAAATCTATAGCTAAGTACTATATAAGATAGCTAAGTACTAGTAATAAGTAGAGGAATCCTTACTATTTCGTTTACTTCGGATAAGAGTACTAATAAGGGCAGTAATTATAAGTATACCGTTTTATATCCGATATAAGTCCTTTCTAGTAGTAATAAGTAGAAATTATTTTAGCGGTCTTATAAGTATTTAGATAAGCAGAGGAAACTTAATTATAGATTTCGCTAATTAAATAAGTATATAGCGAGATATAGTATTATATATATAGATAACTATTATAAAGTAGTAAACTATTATTAATAGTATAGCTATCTCTTAATATATTTCGTTCCTTAGAGAACGATTCTTAATTAAATTAGTATAATTTCTTAATTAAATTAAAGTAGTTATATATAAGTTCCGGTAGCGTATTAGTCCTTAGCGATATTAAGTATATATAACTAATTTAATCGATATAGTACTTAGCTAGTTCCGCGTTAATCCTAAGGTCTAAGTAGTCTAGAGGTAGTAAAACTTAAGATCTACTATCCTATTTCTATTATTCTTATATCTTTAGATCTTATTCCTTATAGCTAAGGATATTAGCTTTAGCGTTATCTTTACTAAGCGTATATATAATTTAAAAGTTAAATTCAGAAAGGAATTCTATTTATTTAACTTATTTACTAGTTAGGACCTTAGTAGTTATAAAGTATTCTAAGGATCGATAGTCTATATATACGCTAGTATAGTATCGTAGAGATATAAGTTCCGGTCTCTATTTCCGGAAAGACTTAATAATAATATATAATTTTTTATTATAGATCTCTTAGTTTAGTTTATATCTATTAAGAATATAAGAGTAGAATCTAATTAGATACTACTAGTTATCTTTATATAATTAGGAGATAACTTTAGCTATTATATTATTAGAGGTATTAGTTTCTAGTTTAGTTTATAATTCAGGGTCGAAATAATATAGTTTTTATACTAATAATAGCTATTAATATAAATCGTCAAAGGACTTCTTATAATCGTTAGTGAAATTCTATAGTACTATAGGCCGAGTAAGTACTAAGAGAGGTTTAGTAATAAGGCCGAAATTCCGAATAAATTAATAGTAGAACTTATAGAATCTTAAGAAGGATTTTATAGCTATTACTATTTCGGGGTACTTTTAGTCTACTAATAGTATTACCTTCTCGGGATCTGGCTCGATTCCGTTAGTAGTAACGATATATCTAAGGTATTTAGTCCGAGTAATATAGAATTCGCTTTTCTTAATATCTACTTAGAGTCCGGTATCTATTAAGCATTATAGTACTAATTTAATATATTCCTTATATTCCTAGAGCGTTTCCGAGTATATAAGAATATTATCTAAGTAAGTTATATAGAAATTATCTAAGTAATCTAGTAATATATTATTTATATATTACTAGTATATACTAGGTCTATTATAAAGCTTAAAAGGTAATACTTTATATTTATAAGATCTAAAGCGGGTTCGGAAGGTAATATACTCCTCAGATTCGGAGTCTATACGAATATAATTAANGGATCTAGCTCGATTCCGTTAGTAGTAATAATATATCTAAGGTATTTAGTCCGAGTAATATAGAATTCGCTTTTCTTAATATCTACTTAGAGTCCGGTATCTATTAAGCATTATAGTACTAATTTAATATATTCCTTATATTCTTAAAGCGTTTCCGAGTATATAAGAATATTATCTAAGTAAGTTATATAGAAATTATCTAAGTAATCTAGTAATATATTATTTATATATTACTAGTATATACTAGGTCTATTATAAAGCTTAAAAGGTAATACTTTATATTTATAAGATCTAAAGCGGGTTCGGAAGGTAATATACTCCTCAGATTCGGAGTCTATACGAATATAATTAAATATTACCCGGATATCTAGTTTAGTAAAGATTACTACTTTAGATATACGAGTTAAGAGCTTATTAATCCTAGGTATTAAGTAGGAATCCTTTCGAGTGATCGTATTAAGCTTACGATAGTTAATATAGAAGTATAATCCTCTATTAGCTTTCTTAATAAATAGTATAAGTAATATAAAGGGACTTTAGCTAGATTTAATAAATCCCTTATCTAAGTTCTCTATAAGATACTCCTTAGTTACTTATAATTCGTCTATAGATTACTAATATAAGAGCGAATATACGTTAGGTAATAGTTCTTCTAAAATGATTTTATAATTATATAAGTAATATAGCAGAAGAATATTAGAATCCCGCTTAGAAAAAGCTTTCTTAAGAGTATAGTACTATTCTAGTAGCTTTTCAGCTACGAGTTATTCGGTATCGGGATCCTTAGGAGAGTTATTATTTAAGCGGTCTTATAAGAGGTAATCTATCTTATAGATACTAATAAAGAATAATTCGGAACTTTTATATTTTATATTAAAGTAAAAAGCTATAGTACTAATTTAGTAAATCGGAACTAGTTTCTAGATCCTCAGAAGTTAAGAAGAATACTTATAGTAGGGTTTCGGCGCAAGTACTTTTCTCAATGAAATTAGAGCGGAAAAAGGTTCGGATTCCTTAGCGATAAGCGGAAATAAGTTAAAGGGTAAAGATAATACGTTAATATATTATATCGCTATTATTTAGTATAATCAGCGTTAGTCTAGCTAGTTTATAGCTAAGTCCCGCGTATCAGCGTCGATTTAGTAAGATCGATTAATACTAGGTTTACGAGGCGATAGAGTTATAATTATCTCTTTATTATATTAGAGGGTAACTAGATAGCGTTCCGACTATAATAGCTTATAGTAGAGCGTATCTAGCTTAACTTAAAATCGTTATATCTATTTAATACTAATAATTATATCTTATTATTCTAAATCGAGGAGAATAAAAGGGTAGTTATAAATACGCTTACTATTAATAGAAAGGTATAAACATATAAAATAGGTAATATGAGTTCTAATAGACTATTAGAACCTACGTATTAGAATAGAATAAAGTAGTAGCTCGATTTTAATACTAAGGGCTCCTAATAGTTATCTAGTAAGAATGCGATTAATAAATAGATAACTATTCGCTCTAGTATCGATTAAGCTATTTATAGAGACTCCTAGCTTATTTATATTAACTATAATCGAGTATATGAATTACTTACTTCCTATTAGGGAGTTAAGGTCTAGATTAGAGAGATTATACTTATATAGACCTAAGAAAGAGTTTTTACTTAAGCTTTATCGTTTCCCTCTAGTATTAGTCTAGATTCGGAGGGTATATCTTCTACTATTTCCTTAGTTACTTAATCCTCTTCTAGGAATTCGTCGATTAATTAAACCTTAGGCGAGTTAGAGTAATCTAGCTTAATATAACTAAGCTATCTATAACTATAATACTTAGGGGGTTCTCCGGTCGAGGTAGTAGAGCGTTTTAGCGCAGAGGGAGTACTAGACTATACCGGGGTAGAGGTACGTACGTATAGTATAAGAGTAATTTATCGAGGAGCTAAGCTTAAGGACTAGTAAGAGGTAGAACTAGTAGTAGTCGTAGTAGTAATAATAAGCTTACGGTACTATACCTAGGTAGTAGCTTTCTTAGGATAGGTACGTTCTAAGTTATAGTAACGCTCGGTATTAAAAGAAAGTAAGGATCTAACTATAGAAGCGTAGTCCTTATTCTATATTAGTTTAATAATAAGAGTTAAAGCGCGTAAGGATAGTATAATCTTATCTTATATATAGAAGAACTACTCTTTCTTTTTAATTTTACTTTAGATAGTAGCGCTTTGAAATCGATTACGAAACTCGGCGAAAGTCTCGCGTATATAGCTAAGTTATTATATTTCTAGGTAGTAGAAAGCGTTATAGTAGTTATCTTCCTCTAAACTAGTAAGAAAGTTCTCTTCTAATAAGGAGATTATTTTATTACTAGTTTTAAACTTATTAGTAAGGTACTAAAGCGTAAGATACTCATTAGCTAATCTAGTAACTAGCTAATATACGAGAACGCGCTAGGAGAAGTCTATAGAGTAGTAGTCGGCGTTTATAGCTAGCCGGTCTCGTATCGATACTCTCTATTAGAGGAAAGTAGAGTCAAATCTATTATCTAAGGGTAGGATCTTCTTAGTAAGATAAGACTTCCTAGGGCGTAACTCTACTGATTCGGCACCGGGAGAGGGAGATAGTTTATTAGGAATAATATTCTCTCTCTTAGTACTACGTATTAGAATAGAGTTTATTAAGTTATTAAACTCCGCTATACGCGGAGATTATAGTATTAGTTCTAGTAGGAGAGTAAAAGATAAGCGAGGGACCCATATAAGGAACTTATATTATATAGAGATTAGTCTATCTATAGTATCTTCTAGAGAGTTATTCTTTTCCTCCTAGTCTACTAATTATTATAAGAGGGAATAGATCAGGTTCGAGTTACTTATAATAATAGGAGTACTTAGTAATTATACTCTTAGTGAATTTCGCTTTTATTTTCCTTTCTCTCTTAGTTAGTACTTCCTTAATAAAGTATTAAAATTCTCTAGAGTAAGAGACGTTTAGAGTAAGGAAGAGTATAATAGATTAAGTTCGGAGGTAGAGTAAGGGGGATCGCGTTAAGTTCCCTTAGAACTAGAGAGGTCTCTAGTTTATTAGTTAAGAGCTATAATAGTAGCTTAAAAAGAAGTATATTAAGGCTATTTCGGCGGCGATACGTAGAGGTTAAAGTTCTAGGGTATTTATTATACTTTCTTTAAAATCTATTTATAATTCCTTTATACTAAGGGAGTTATTAAAGGAGCGTTAGCGAAGACTTCTTCTATTATACTATTTACGATAAGCTAAATTAAACTCTGATTTATAGTTATCTAAGAGATCTCTAGTATCTCGGCTATATACGAGTAGTTATCGAATAACTAACTTAGTAATAAGATATTATAGTAAGCTATCTCCGGCTATCTTAATCTTTTTATTTAATATAACGATATAAGACTTAAGGCAGTATATAAGTAAGAATAAACGAGTAGGGAGGCTAAGAGCGATCTTATATAGTCTACTACGAAGGAAACAAAAAGATAAGGAAGGAAGAAGAAGAGAGATAGAGTATAAAGTACCTTATATATATATACTAGTACTAGTCCGATACTATACCGGGTCGGATACTAGTTCTGCCGGGGTACCTATGAACTTGGGCCCTATTATCTATCCTTCTTCTCATATGATATTCAGGTGAGCTGTCGTCACAGCTTTATAAACCCGGCCTTTATTAAGAAATAGAATATTCCTATTACTATTAACCCGAAACTATACTATCTTACCTTATTAGATAGAAAAAGCGCTAGATTAGACGAATAAGTCCGCAGAAGAATAAGAGGAATAAAGATAATCGTTAATAGATATAAAGAAACGCTTTAATTTAATATTATACTTACTAGATGATATAATATCGTATTAGGAACGTTATAGCTATATAACTATAATCCTAGCGTAAACTAAATAACTAAGAGGGTTATATTTAATAACTATAAATATAAGCGCAGTTAACTAGCTAGTAAATAAGAGGCTAGCGCCGCTTTCTTAATAATAACGCTAATAGACTCTAGCTAGTTAAGTCAGGTTCCTAGTTAGATAGAACCTAGGAATTATCTTAGCTAGATAGATAATATTCGGGAACAGCTACTCGAACTATATAGAAAGTTCTTGAAATTATTCGAGGATCCGCAGGATATAAGGGCTCTACCTAAGTATAAACCCTAAGATTATAAGATAAACTTTAAAAATGGATTTATATCTATCGCAGAGAAACTTCGCTATTATAACTATAATACTATAAGGACGCTTAAGGAGTACTAAGAGTTAGATATAAAGAAAAGATAGATTCGGAAATCTAAGTCACTATACGCTATTAATATACTAATAGTTAAGAAGTTAGGAGATCCTAAGAGAAGATTATATAGAGACTATTAGATAATTAATAGTAGGACTATAAAGGATATATACCCTTTACTAAATACTTAGTACCTGTAGGATAAGTTAGCTAGAGTAAAGATATATACTAAGTTAGACTAATATAACGCGTTTAATTTGATCCGAATTAAAGAGGGATATAAGTAGAAGACTACTTTCGTATTACCCTTAGAGTTATAGGAATATATAGTAATACTATTCAGCTTAACTAATACCCTAGCTATATATTAAAAGCAGAATAATAATATTCTTAAGGACTTTATTAGGAAATTCGCTATATATTACCTGATAATATCCTAGTATACTCGGAGACTATCGAGGCATACTAGGGCTATGTTACTTAAGTTATAGAAGTATTACGTAAAGTAGATTCTAGACTAAAGATATCGAAATATAAATTCTCAGTTAAATAAGTCACTTTCCTAAGGTATATTATTCGCCTAAGAGAGATAAGTATTAACTTAGAGAAAATCAGAGCTATAAAGGAATAAGAATTACTAAAGAATATTAAAGATATATAGTTATAATTAAGTTTCGCTAACTTCTACTAATAGTTTATTAGAAACTATTCTAAGATTACCGAACTACTTATGAGCTTAATAAGGAAAGGCGTTCCTTTCACCTAGACTAGCTAGTATAAGGAAGCTTTTTAGAGAATTAAGAAGGAATTTATAAAAGAACTAATCTTATATAGTTTTAATAAAGAAAAGGAAAGTATAATAGAAACTAATGCCTCTAATACTTATACTAGCGTAATATACCTATAGCGAGATAATAAAAGATAACTATATTTAGTTACTTACTTTTTAGAGAAAATATCTCTAGCTAAATAGAATTATAATATCTATAAGAAAGAACTTATAGCGATCGTTAAAGTACTTAAACACTAGAAAACATACTTATAAGGAGCTAAGTTCCTAGTTATTATCTATACTAACTATATGAATCTCCGAACTTTTATAACTACTAAAGTCTTAGATAATTATCGATTAGCTTAATAATCAGAGGAACTCGCCTCTTTTAATCTAATTATTAAGTATATATAAGGAAAGGATAATATATAAGTAGATACTCTAAGCAGATTACTAAGTTATAAGGATAATAAGATTTATAATAAGACCGCTTTACTCAGATAGCTAGATAATAGAGATATAGTTATTAACGTCTGAGAAGCTACTACGATTAAGTAAGAAATTAAAGGACCTTAGTATAATACCTTAAAGGAGGCCTAGAAGAAGAATAGAATATCCCTTTATAAGACTAAGGAACCTATTATAAGGAATATAATTAAGAATAGTATTATATAAGTTAATAGAAAAATTTAGCTTCCGCTAAGCTTAGTAGAAGTATACGTTAAAGAATAACACGAGCTTCCTGCGTATAGATACTAAGGGATATAAAGAATATATCTAAGGATTTCAAGAAACTACTAGTCAGAAGGACTCCGCTAAGTAGTTAAAGAAGTACTAGCTAACTATAATACTTATATTAGGAATAAGTCTTCCTAATATACACCTTATAAGCAGATAATTATAATACTAATACTACTAATATCTTAGAAATCGATATTATAGGACTTTATAGGGCTATTATCGCTATCGAAGGACCCGGTCACGAGAGTTAGCTATAATATAATACTCGTTATTATAGAAAGACTTACTAAGTATATAATCTTAGTACTAGTCTTATCTACTCTTATAGCCGAATACCTAGTATAAGTATACCTTAAGGAGATAGTCTCTAAGCACGAAGTACTTAAAGAAATCGTATCGGATCGAGATAAGTTATTTATATTAAAGTTCTAGAATACTTTAATAGGGTTCCTAAGGACTAAATAGAAACTATTAATAGCTTTCTATCCTTAGACTAATAGAGGAAATAAAAGAATAAACTAAGTAGTTAAAGTATACTTATACTACTATATTAATTATTAAATAATTAGATAGAACTACTACTATTAGTAGAATTTATATATAATAGCTCGACTATAGAGATAATAAAAGTTATATTATTCTTCGCGAATTATAGTTACGAACCTATCGTATATAGAGAACCTAACTTAATAGTTAAGAATAATAATATAGCTCGTATCTAAGTTAGGAATATCTAAGATCTCTATAAGGAACTTATAGAAGAACTCCAGTTTATAGTAGAGAAGAATACGTACTACTATAATAAAAATCGTAATTAAGAGCTAACGCTATAAGAAAGGGATAAGGTTTACTTTCTACGAAAAAATATTAATATATAGAGACTAAGTAATAAGCTAGACTATAAGAAACTGTAACGACACAAGACTCAAGGCGGTATACAAGCAAGAATAAACAAGTAGGGAGGCTAAGAGCGATCTTATATGGTCTAGTACAAAGGAAACAGAAAGATGCAGAGCTCTGAAGGAGTCTGCACCTTCTATATATATAAGGAGAGTATACCTAAGGCACCGATACTGGCCCGTATCTGCTACGTATACTATACGCTATTATATTACCCTCTTCTAAGATAAAAGCTCGCCCTCGAGCCTTTAAAAGCAATAAGAAACGAAAGAAAAGAGAGTTAAATCCAGTCGAATTCTAAATAAAATCTAAGTAATTATTAATCTAAAGCGTAAGACGTAAATCACTCCTTCTTCGTCTTTAATATCGGATAATCGCCCTTATAGTAATCGTACTTCTTATAGTAGTAATATTATACTTCCTCGATAGGTATTAAGAGCTCAGAAGATATACTAACTATCGGTAGAGCTAGAGTAGCTCGAGGTATTAAAAGTAGTCGAGAGAGTTCTAAATCGAGTGCCGTAAGAGAAGAGACTATAGCTAAATAATTAGTCTTCTAAGAGTACTTAATTAAAGCGGCAGCTATACGTAGCCGTATAGTAAGCTTTAGCTAGAGGTAAAAGTACTACTCTAATTTAGCTATACCTCTGAGAATTACTAAGCTTTAGAACTTTATATAGAATTATAAAAAGGACTCTTTTTTATTAAAAGCTTATAAAATTTAATCTAATACTACTCCGTTTCGAGTCCGGAAAGGTAGTAAGAAGTAAGTACTAAAATTATCTCTTTAGTAGAGAAGAAAAGCGTAATTTCCGAGAGATACTATAGTTCTAAGTAACCTCTTATAAGGCTAGAAGTAAAGCTCTAGACTAGCGCTTTATAAGCACGTATAGTTAGGTATTAGTCTGAATTAACTTCTAGTTAGTCCTAAATAGAAGTACGCTATTAGCTAAAAGATAAGTTAATCCTTATATTAAGATTATTAATACTTTTAGTTAGTTACGACTTACTAGAGGTCTATAAATTATTAATTAAAGAGTATTTAAGGGTAAGTTCTATTAGTAATTATAATACTAAGTTTACTAAAGGTCTAAGGTTTATCGATTATACCTAAGTACGTAAAAACTCGGCAAATATCTGTTCGATACGACTAATACTAATAGAAAGCTCCCGAGTAGTCGATTTTATTTATAATTAATAGTCTTTAATCGATTGAAGTAATTCTATAGTAAGTACGGAATCGGAAGGGCTACGAAAGTATTCCGGTGAAGCCGTAGGAGCTAGCTAAGCTTTCTTAGGAGGTATAGTATTAGGTAAGCGAAGCTAAGCGAAAGTGATAGAATACTTGAAAGTTATAGAAGAAGTGAAAGTCGAAATCGAATTCTAAAGAAGCTAAAAGATTAAGGAGAGTTAGATATCTTTATTAAGTAGATATAGAAAGTATTAAATTAAAGGTTCTAGTAGAGAGAGGTCGATTCTACTAAGAGGGATAAATTATACTAGGGTATAAGGGTTATAAGTCGGATTCTAGTAATTTCCGCTAGGGTAATAAGCTACTTTATCTTAGCTTAAAAGTAAGGTTTTTTACTATTAGAGCTACTTTCGGAAAGTTAAAATCAAGTAAGAGGATAATAAATATTAGAGCTTATAAGAAAGTTTCTACTTAAAATTCGTCTGCTATTTTACTTTATATATACGAAAGAATAAGTTTCGAAGTATCTAAGAGTAACTTCGTAGTAATACTAGTACTTCTAAGGCTGAATTACGTTTAAATTCCTAGCTATCCGAGAGATCTCTAGAATCTTAGCTCTTTTAAAAACTTAACTATCGAATTCGTAATTAATAGTACTAACTATTTCCGTATAATTCCGAAGTATAAAAATCTAAGGTAAGTAGAGATAACTCAGCGAAGAGCTCCCTAATAGTCGAAGTAATACGTCCGAATCGAGTTTTCTAGGTGAGATATTATTTAATACTATCCCCGGTAGTCTTAATCTTTCTGTTTAATATAATAATATAAGACTTAAGGTAGTATATAAGTAAGAATAAATAAGTAGGAAAGCTAAGAGCGATCTTATATAGTCTAGTATAAAAGAAACAGAAAGATATAGAGCTTTGAAGGAGTCTGCACCTTCTATATATATAAGGAGGGTATACCTAAGGCACTGATACTGGCCCGTATCTGCCACGTATATTATGCGCTATTACAGAAACTTAGACTATTTAAAATCAAATAAGTTAAAGGACTTTTAAATTATAAACTCTAGCTACTAGCTATAATAAAGAAGATATTCCTGATATTCTATATATCCTTATTAGAAAAAGTATTACTAGGAGTACTACTAGCCCTGAAGATATACGCTAAACTAGTTAACCTACTCGTAGAATACGATATAGAGGAACTACTAGACTATTAATATAAACGAGATATTATCAGATACTTAGTAAAATAGAAGAACTACTTATATTCGGAAAACATATAAGAACTTAAGTTAAGCTTTCACTACTTAGTATTACTAGCTAATTTCTATTAATAAAACCCAGATCTGCTTAGAGTAAGTTAGTAGAGTTAAAAGGAAAGTCGACTATCAGGTCGAATAAGAGGTCGATAGGGACGTCAGAACTAGAGAGTTCCGCGCTTGCTAACTTAGTATCGTTAAGTACTCTCTCCCTTTCCTATTTCTCCTTTTCTTCCTTTTCTAGAGCTTTAAGAGTATCGAGCTTAGCTATCGAGTTCAGACTAGTAGTAATTATCTTTTATTACTATTCGTATAAGAAACGTTTCTGTGTAACGACATAAGACTTAAGGCGGTATATAAGTAAGAATAAACAAGTAGGGAGACTAAGAGCGATCTTATATAGTCTAGTACGAAGGAAATAGAAAGATATAGAGCTCTAAAGGAGTCTGCACCTTCTATATATATAAGGAGAGTATGCCTAAGGCACTAATACTGGCCCGTATCTACTATATATACTATACGCTATTATATTACCTCTTTCTAAGATAAAAGCTCGCCCTCGAGCCTTTAAAGGTAAATAAAAAATAAAAGAAAAGATAATTAAATTAAGTCGAATTCTAAATAAAATCTAAGTAATTATTAATCTAAAGTATAAGACGTAAATTACTCTTTCTTTATCTTTAATATTAGATAATCGCCCTTATAGTAATTATACTTCTTATAGTAATAATATTATACTTCCTCGATAGGTATTAAGAGCTCAGAAGATATACTAATTATCAGTAGAGCTAGAGTAGCTCGAGGTATTAAAAGTAATCGAGAGAGTTCTAAATCGAGTACTATAAGAGAAGAGACTATAGCTAAATAATTAGTCTTCTAAGAGTACTTAATTAGAGCGGTAGCTATATATAGCTATATAATAAGCTTTAGCTAGAGGTAAAAGTATTACTCTAATTTAGCTATACCTCCGAGAATTACCGAGCTTTAGAACTTTATATAGAATTATAAAAAGGACTCCTTTTTTATTAAAAGCTTATGAAATTCGGTCTGATATTACTCTGTTTCGAGTCCGGAAAAGTAATAAGAAGCGAGTACTGAAATTATCTCTTTAGTAGAAAAGAAAAGTATAATTTCCGAGAGATACTATAGTTCTAAGTAACTTCTTATAAAGCTAGAAGTAGAGCTTTAGATTAGCGCTTTATAAGTATATATAGTTAGATATTAATCTGAATTAACTTCTAGTTAGTCCTAAATAGAAGTATACTATTAGCTAAAAGATAAGTTAATTTTTATATTAAGATTATTAATACTTTTAGTTAGTTATAACTTACTAGAGGTTTATAAATTATTAATTAAAGAGCGTTTAAGAGTAAGTTCTATTAGTAATTATAATACTAAGTTTACTAAAGGTCTAAGGTTTACCGAAAGTCTAGAGTTTATCGATTATACCTAAGTATATAAAAACTCGGCAAATATCTGTTCGATACGACTAATACTAATAGAAAGCTCTCGAGTAGTCGATTCTATTTATAATTAATAGTCTTCAATCGATTGAAGTAATTCTATAGTAAGTACAGAATCGGAAGGGCTATAAAAGTATTCCGGTAAAGCTATAGGAGCTAGCTAAGCTTTCTTAGGAGGTATAGTATTAAGTAAGCGAGACTAAGCGAAAGTAATAGAATACTAGAAAGTTATAGAAGAAGCGAAAGTCGAAATCGAATTCTAAAGAAGCTAAAAGATTAAGGAGAGTTAGATATTTTCGTTAAGTAGATATAGAAAGTATTAAATTAAAAGTTCTAGTAGAAAGAGATCGATTCTACTAAAGGAGATAAATTATACTAGAGTATAAGGATTATAAGTCGAATTCCGATAATTTCCGCTAAGGTAATAAGCTACTTTATCCTAGCCTAAAAGTAAGGTTTTTTACTATTAGAGCTACTTTCGGAAGGTTAAAGTTAAGTAAGAAGATAATAAATATTAAAGCTTATAAGGAAGTTTCTACTTAAAATTCGTCTGCTATTTTATTTCGTATATATAAAAGAACAAGTTTCGAAGTATCCGAGAGTAACTTCGTAGTAATACTAGTACTTCTAAGGCTAAATTATATTTAAATTCCTAGCTATCTAAGAGATCTCTAGAATCTTAGCTCTTTTGAAAACCTAACTATCGAATTCGTAATTAATAGTACTAACTATTTCCGTATAATTCCGAAAATCTAAGGTAAGTAGAGATAACTTAGTGAAAAGCTCCCTAGTAGTCGTACGTACGAATCGAGTTTTCTAAGTAAGATATTATTTAATACTATCCTTAGCGGTCTTAATCTTTCTATTTAATATAATAATATAAGACTTAAGGCAGTATATAAGTAAGAATAAATAAGTAGGGAGGCTAAGAGCGATCTTATATAATCTAGTACGAAAGAAACAGAAAGATATAGAGCTCTAAAGGAGTCTGCACCTTCTATATATATAAGGAGGGTATGCCTAAGGCACTGATACTGGCCCGTATCTGCCACGTATACTATGCGCTGTCACATTCTGTTTCTTCAGACGAAGGATCTTAGCTATAGCCTCCTTCTCCTCTACGTCGAGTTTCTTAATCTGAGAATCTAAAGATTCCTAGTCCCGCGCTAAAGGTATATAGTTAATAACTCGAATATCGCATATTTTATTTAATCAGGCGTAACGATTATATCAGGTTAGCTTAGGATCGCGAGGCGATATATACTCTTTATATTCCGCTTTTTCATATCTAGTATATAGTACTATATCTTTACTACTTAATTCTATTTATCTTCCGAGTATAATATAATCGACTCGTTTAGTTAAGCGTTCGGGGGGCATAATAAAAGAGGAAGATAGCTATGAGTAGTCGTCGATATTTCCTTAGGCGTACTTAAGCGTAGGGATACGCTAAGATAAAAGGGGGATAGTATCACGAATCAGTATAATTCTTAGTACTAAAACCGTCCTAGCACTAGAATACTAATAGTACTACCCAGTAATAAGTACTAGACGGGTTTTAGTACTAGAAAAGAGTTAGTACTATTAGAGGAAAGGCACTAATATAGTTATAGTATAAACTAGCGAGTAGTATTATACGCCTGCCTATATTATAATAATAATAGTATTATAGCTATAAGTAATCCAGAGGATCACGTGACATGCTAGACTACTAGATAGTCTTACGGGCTTACGCGCTCTGCAAGATATCTTATATAGCTAGTATAAGGGAGCGAAGATTCTATATAAGACTAGTACTTCTACTATTAGATAAGAGCTTCGTGCTCAAATTCATATAGCAATTAACACCTGCTTATAACATCTTAATTCTAATTAAGAACCGAACTTCTTATTTACTTTACTTTATAGCTAATACTAACCGACGAGCCTGTATACCGCGTACTAGTCAGAACCAGGAACGTTATAAATCTATAACTAAGGAGTGAAGAAGTAGAGAGAGAAGGGAAGTATATATATGAAAAGGGGCCCTTAAACTCTACTCGTGTAATCTCGCTTAGTAGTAAGTGTTTCTACTAATAGGAGGAAACCTCTAAACCTCTAATCTGACTAGTCGTTATACTACTCCCTCCTCTGAAAAAAGCTCGCCCTCGAGCGTTAGTCTATCTCCTTATTGCTATTAAGATAGTCGTAATTATCTATTTTATTATAGAAAGCTTTCAGCTAATTAGGGAGTTTTACAGGGGGACCTGCTTATATCGGGTTATCGAGGTGGAACTACTAAAGCTTTACAGGAGCGTACTTAATATCTGAAGTATTATACTACATGAGATCGATATCTTAATTCAACTAGGAGACGCGGTAAGAGAGGTTATCGCGCTACTTACGGTAGGCTAGTATATTCTCTATTTCCTATTCGTTATCGCTAGTAATATTAATTAGTAGCGGCAGTAGTAACGTTTAACTAAGTAATAAGTTATTAGTATACTTACGTAACTTCGACGTAGAGAAGATATTATATACTTTTATACTTATAGGTAGCTCTAATCGGTATAAGCTACTTACTTTTTCAAGTACTCGGAACGGTCTATTAGTCGGGAAGTCGAGCTTTTTAGTTAGCTATATAGACGTAAAGTAACGTATATCTAACTAGACTAAATCGTCTCTACCGAAGTCGACTTCTCTATGAGTGCGATTATAGGAGCGTGATATCTTTACTTAAGCGCGGAGGAGATTAGACTAGGCTATAGTCTATATAGCTCATAGTCGGCTAGCGTATTAGATAGCTTATTAAGTATTTAGCTTATTAGAAGGAGTAGCTAAGTTAGGTAAATCGGATTTCTAATTCTAGTCGACGCGCGGAGCGTAACTATAGACTACCTCGAAGGGTAAGAGACCTCCTAGAGAGTCGTAAGGGAGAGTTATTTAAGAATAATATATAATAAGTAAGAATTCCGAATAATTATCTTAATAATAAGAGATAAAAAGTCGTAATTAGCGCTAGAGGTATTAGTTATAGATTTCCGTCTAGCTATCTATCTAGGGGTAGTCTGCTGAAGAAAGCTATCTTTTAGTTCCTAGAATCGTATAAATAGCTATCTAAAAGCGTGAAACGAATTAAGGCTCTCTATTAGATATAATTATCAGTAGAGCTCCGAAATAGCGGTATATATAGTATAAGTAGAGCTTTATAAGGTTACGCGTATCGGAGGTTTTTCGGTATAGGATACTAATTGCTTATTTAAAATAATCTATAAACACGAGGACGTTATCGTAGCTATATTTATCGCGATTAAAACTATAGTAATCGATTATAATATATTCCTAGGGATATAATAGTACTAGTAGAGGTTAGAGGAGGCTTAGTTTCTTATCACGCGGCACTTGAATTCGTCGGTAAGTATAGTAGTTACAGTAGTACTAGTTAATAGTTAAAGCGATTCCGTACTAGTAGTACTATAATAATAGGAGTTATAAGGTCTTCTTTATATTTAGATAGGTAGTTTCTAATCGATCGTGTACTTCGCGTATAAGTAGCGTGCGAAGGTATAAAACGTTAAGTACGATTAATCTTCCTTTATAGAGTAGAAGATCTTTTTCTATAGTTAGTTTTCTAAGAGTAGCGGAGAGAGCTTATTTCCGTAGTACTTAGAGTAATAGCGTAGCGCGATTAGCTTTAAGTACTTACTATACTATAGAGAAAACTAGCGATAGGTTAGCGACTTCTAAGGTATTAATAAGTTTAAAACTATCTACGGAGTCGGAACTATTCCGGAGATTACTCGTAAGTAGTACTAGATCGATTTAGTTTTCGCGTAGTAGTTATTATAAACGTTAAGCTCTCTTAGTATTATTTTGATTATCTAATTTATCTATTCTGCGAGAGAGAGCGTTAGCGAGTAGATTATACTTCCTAGGTCGATAAGTGATTATAAAGTTATAATCTGCAAGTAGCTCTGCTTATCATACTTATTATGCGTTTAACTACTTAGAGGTTATAAAGTACTTAAGAGCTTTATAGTTAGTAATAATACGGATCTAATATAGTACGCTTGCGAGTTTAGATCTCTAGTTACTAAAAGATTATATAATTACGAGTATTTCTTTATTATAAATAGCGTAATTGAGCTCGGCTAGTTATATAGTCTTAGAGAAGTAAGCTACTAGGAACTAGTCTTTATTATACTATTGCAATAGTATACTTACTATTACTCTATTACTAGCGTCTATTTCGATTATATAAGGTAGATCTTACTAATAGTAATAGAGGAGTAGTGCTAAAGTAAGAGCGTGCTTTAGGTAATCAAAGGTATCTTTACACTCTCTAGCGAACCGAAATAATATATTATTTTTAGTAAGTTATATAAGAGGTTTCGCGATTATTCTATAGTCTTTAATAAATCGCTAGTAGAAGTTATAAAAACCTAAGAATAATTATATGCCCTTAATTATAGTTAGGTAGTTCTAAGATCATATGATATTAACCTTTTTAGAGTCTATCTCGATTCCAGAAGTAGAGATAATAAATCTAAGGTACTTAGTACAAGTAACGTTATATTCATACTTCTTAAGGTCGGCTTATAATCTAGCGTCTTATAATCGTTATAGTACTTTATATATATATAATTAATACTATAGTAAGTTATTAGAGTAAATTAGAATATTATCTAAATATACTATATAGAAGTCGTCTAGGTAGTCGAATAAGATATTATTTATATACCGCTAGTATATTATAATGCTATTAGTTAGACCGAACAGTAATACCTTATATTTATACGCTTTATAGCGGGTCCGGAAAGTTATATACTCTTTAGAGGCTAGATCCATTCGAATTCGGTAGAAAGCTTAGCGAATATCTAGTTTAGTAAAGATCTTAGCAGTAGAGATTCTAGCTAGCATTTTATTAATTAATAGCAGTAGGTATTAATCTTTCCTCGTGAGGTTATTAAGTATACGAAAGTCTATATAGAACCGTAGACTTCTATTAGCTTTCTTAACGAAAAGAATAAGTGCAGCGTATAGTACTTAAGAAGGTTTAATAAAACATTTAGCTAAGTTATTAGTAATATACGCCTTTACTACTTTAAGTTCCTTAGCTAATATCTTATATAAGAGAGAGTATTTAAGGCTCTTTTCGGCCCTTTCCTTAAGCTTAATTCGGTGATCATATAAACGATAAGGAGAGAGAATATCACTAGCTTCCTTAGAAAAAACGTGTACTTACTAGCTATACTCGTAAGGAATCTATAGTTCTGAATCTAATTCGCTTAAGCTAATAGTAAATTGCTAAGCGGTTTTGCAGCGTTCTATAAGGTCGATAGTTAAAGATACGATAGTAGTATTATATTATTAATCTGCGATTCAGTTATTAAGAAGCTTATCTATCTCGTGAAGAGTAGTAGAGAAGATCTTATTATTAGAAGACTTCTAGTGTTTATATAAGAGATAGAAGGCTAAGCCGCTAATTATATAGATCTCTAGCGTAAGAGGCTCTTAGAGAGGCAGGCGCACGAGAGGGGATAATCTTTATTGCTATTAGCGATTCCGTAGTAGCGTTATAGCTATATTAGTACGTAGATTAGCTTCTATTGATTCGTGATATAGTCTTATAAGTAGTTTTAACTATTGATCTATCGTATGAATTACATAGGCGTAACCTTATACGTAGGTCTTTAACGTAGAGACTCCTAGTTAGAGTTAAAGTAGAGATTCTCACGAGATATAGGTAATAATATTACTAAATTATATATACTTCGGACGTGTATCAGTAGCTCTAGCGTATAAAGGCTTCTCTTTACTACTCTCTTCTTATTCTTCAGATAATAAATACTTAGGCTCAGCGTGTCTATAATAAGTAGTATAAACGCCGGAGAAATAGTCCTAACTAAGCAGCAGTAATAGTAGAGGGTTAGTTACTTATAGAATACTCTCTAGGGGAGAGTTTTAGATGTTTTTATAGCTATAAGTCTCTTTAGAAGTACGTTTCCGAGCGTTTAGTAGCAGTCGTTTAATAATAGATATAGAGTTAGTAACTACTTAAATATTAATAGGAGAGCTAGCTACGTTTCGCTATACCTCGTACGCTTCCTAGAACTGATTAAGGCGTCTGTTTCGTTCGTTAGCGTTATATTAATAGCGCTAGTAGGTATAGTATTTACGTAAGTCCTTGATTTCGATCAGAGAGCTATAAATATTACTAGAAGGAGTATATAGTAGCTAAATAATCTATTATTTAGAGGTATCTAAGAGTACTTGATATTTCGAAAGCCAGGTCCTTCCGAGTATAATACTATAGTTTCCGAGAGTAGTAATAAGAAAGGAAGTAAATACCTAAACGTAGCGATCTACTGTTAAGTTAAGTATTATATAGTGACTAATTATACTACTATTAATACTATTGAAACCTTTAATAGGGATTACGTTTAGTAGAGAGTAAATTAAAAGTTTTAGAAAGAAGAAAAGAGATTTAAGAAAAGAATAATTAATAAAATAGTATCTATTAGCTCTAGAACTAAGAAGTGCGAGTAGCTTATACGATAGTTTATTCTTAGTAAGAGTAGTACGCGTAGTGAACGATTAATTACTAAGAAGCTTCGTAAGGTTAAGATATTATATATCTCGTATATTACTTAGGAAGGAGTCTTTCCTTAGGCGTAGTCTTTTACTAGTAGAGGTTTAATATACTCCTGAGCGTTATTATACGTATCTTTATTATTATTATCTTCTAACTCGCTATTGATATTATTATTAGTATTAATCGCGTTAATACGATACGGAGTATTAGGTCGAGCTGATAATAGGCGTAAGTATAAGGTAAGTGTGAATTAATAAGAAGTATTCGCTAGCGATAGAGCTCGCGGAGTATCGCTTTATACTTGCTATAATATACAACTCGTAGAGGTTTAATTACTAGTTATACTAGTGTTCTCGAGAGTAGGAAGGCCTAGTTATAGATAAGAAGAAGAGTTAGTAATATAGCGCTAGGAGGAGGTATTAATAGGGCGTTCCCGAGTCGCGCTAGCCTTAGCTAAAGACTCGGAATAGTAAGTTTTTTCGATAAATTAACCTTGATCTTTAGCTTATATAGCTTTAACGTATTCTTCTAGTATTCTTAATATTCTATACTATTAGAAGAGCTATTTCCGAAGCTATGAAAGTAGCTTCTCCTATAAGTCTATTTTCAGAGTCGATTGATTATTTATATTAGCTTTATAAGCTAGTATACGAAACTCGTAGTAGAATATCTAGAAGGTTTACTTATAATCTATCTTTAGCGCTAAGTAGCTAGCTCTTGCAGTTTATTAGTCATATAGACTCGATAAGAAGGAGACGAGTTAAGTAATCATATTAAGTAAATCGATTATATTACCTTTCTTATTATATTCTAGTTCTAAGAATAAGAGTTTTAGGCAAGTTCTAGCTATTCCTTCTATTTAATTAAGTAACTAATCTTTATAGTGATTTTCGTTAAAGAAGTAGCTGGAGTAGCGCCGGAGAGTATTACGTATCTATATTTCCTAGAGTTTTAGAGAGTAGTCGATTCTATTAGAGAGCTTATTTAGAAGGTTCGGAATTTTCTTAATACACGTAGCGTATAATATTAATAATATTCCTCCGGTAGATTATTCTCGACGGCGATTATTAGGTATAGGAGTAGTATTATCTTCTTTAATTAAGTATAGCGGTATTATACGCGATTAAACGTTATTAAACGATATAGACTTAATAGAACGCTAGGTAGTTAACTAGCGTAGTTCCCGGAACTTATCCTATAATTAATATAGTTCTATAGATAAGTCTATATTTAATTATCTCTCCTCTGCGAGTCTTCTCTTTACCTCTTATAATTAGTAAGCGTAGCTTTCCTATAAGTTACTTATAGTTATTATTAATATAGGAGTATTATCAGGGAGGTTTAGTGACTCGGTGAGTTCGTTGATTATAATAGGAGTTAGAGAGCTTAACTCGGATAAGGCGTCGTCGCGAGTACTCTCTACTATAGAGAGGGGTAGATTACAGCGAGTATTACAAGTCGCTGAAGAATAAGTAGAAGTAGAAGGAGTTAGAGAACCGGTTATCGATTTATCGGACTTAGGTTACTTCTATTTAAGTACTATTCTTTAAGTTTATACTTAGTATAGGCCTTCTCTGTATAGCGTAGTCTCCTGCGTTTAGTAGCTCTAGGTATAGAGGTATAATATAAGTAGATATTTATTATCTTCCTAGACGTAAGTAAAAGAGTTATAGATAATATGATACTTACTCTAGGAAGGTCTTACTTATTACCTAATAGGTAAGACCTCATATTATATAGAATATAAAGTAGTAAGAATTAACTTAGAATCTATAACTAAGGAGTAAAGAAGTAGAGAGAGAAAGGAAGTATATATATGAAAAGGGGCCCCTAAACTCTACTCGTGTAATCTCACTTAGCAGTAAGTGTTTCTACTAATAGGGGGAAACCTCTAAACCTTCAATCTGACTAGTCGTCATAGAAAGAGAGCCTGATAAATAGCCTATAGTCGCTGAAACTATACTTTCTACTAAAGAAAGCTACCCTGATTTAGTAGCTTCTAAGCTATAGTTTGAGGTAGATATATTCGGCGATAGCGATCAAGATTAAGATATACAGATATTATGTAAGCTTAGTAGAGGTATATAAGAGGAGCTAGAGCATGATCGATATTTGGAATCGTCGCTACTAGTAGCACTTAAGGTAGAAAGCTCTAAGAGTGAAGATAATAGAGATCAATTTTATACCGAAAAAGATTATATATTATTAATAAATTAGAGTAGTTATTTAACATTAAAATTGAAAGAAATTTAGCAGGTGAAGTACCTAAAATACTTTACCGATATAATGCCGAGAGCGTGGCATTTACATGGACGTGGCATTTACTTAATCCGACAGTAAGCGAGTCCCGAGCGAAACTGGAGGGGAACCGGCTAGTAAGCAGTTCTAAAGTTGCTTTGTCAAAAAGCCGAGGCCTCCGCCAATTCGTCCCCAGAGAAGTAGTCCTATCCAAACTCGTAGCCGCATTTTTTATTCGATTGTTAACTTCTTTAATGTAATCGAATAATTGAGCGGCTTTAAAGTTTTATTTGTAGAAATGACCTATATTATGTTCGTGACCTTGGCATCGAAATATTACATTGAATCCGCTGGTTCTCTCCGCCAGAAACGAGATTGCCTCGCTTCTTCCCTGTTCTATCACCATGTTTCCGACTCAAATTCCCCAGAGACTTGACCAATAAGCAATAACCGGAATTGGAGCATGAGATTATCTTTCAATTCAACGAATGAAAGAGGTATTTCTTCGTGTGAAGCGTCTGTATCTCGCTAGATCTATCTGCGTTGTGATGTGATGCCCGCGGCCCGCATGAATCTTACGCGCTCGGCAAAGACCGTCGCTTAAACTACCTACCTGCAGTTTCATCGGACGCGAGATACTTATAGCATACTTTAAGGTTTCTTCCTCTGTCTGTCAGCAATCTATTCCAAAAGAATGTCTTGAGCGGCTGTGCTACCAATCGACTTCATACATGAGGGGCTACCGACATGTCGGCGACATGTCGGGCCTTCAAACAGTGGCTGGCTTAGCGATGGAGAGCAAGTGATGCCCACCCTTGGGGCTATCCATCAACATGATCGCGCTCTGAGGATAACCGGCAAAAGGTGCAGTGCAGCTATCGGCGGGCCGGTTCTATTGATTGTTGGTTTTCTGGCTGGTCTGTCCAATGACTTTCGGAGAGAACATACCAGATTATCCTCCAATGCTGGTATTTCCTAACACATGAAACGGGCCTGCAGGAGATGCCTAGGCGCCGCTCTGCCTTGAACTGGGCTTTCTTGAGCCTTCAATGTGATCATGTATATAAAGATCTGTTCCACATGTCATACTCGAACAATTGTATCAAATTGCTATCTATTTTTGCATTATTGGTCTCTGAGCGAAATGTCACATCAAAATAGACCAACGTTTGGTTCAAGGCCTGATCCCGTAACCTTACGAGACGTACGAAGTGACAGCGATCCATCTAGACTGTCTAGAAATAGTGGGAGCACAAGGCCCTCCAACAAAGAACCTGCTTTAATCACATCGAAATGGACAATTGGATGGCAGACGCCAACCTTGATGATCGGATCTTTCGCCTTCGGTATGTTGTTCTCTTATCATCGTGTTCCAATACTGATAAGCGTAGCACTGGTAGTTGCTATTATACATCTGTTGCTCTTCCAGTATTTGGATGGCAGGGAAGCGAATGGGCCAAATAGCGTTGCGCCTCAAGCATACATTGCAACGGCCTCGAACGTCCTCGCAAACGCTTTCGGGTTTTCCCTCAGAGCCTCTTTAGCTGTTGCATTTTGTCAGTACCTATGGCTCCTGTTTCGAGCGCAAACCATGAAAGTGTCCACCATCGAGTTGCTGTACTCGATTAGGACGAATCCTTTCCATCTCTTTCGGATGGCTGTTCTACGAGCGACACCAACCCTCTGTGTGATGGCAAGCATCATATGGCTATCGCAGATTGCTAGCAGTTTCCCCCCTGGAGCTATTACAATCACAACAGCCCGAAGAGTTGGGTTCCAAACAGTATCTGTACCATCTTTCAATGCTTCTTATGTAGGACCACTTCAAGTTGTGCCTAGCATATCGAATCAATCCAATCTGACAAATGCATAGATGGGCAATGGTTCAGGAGCAGAAGCAGAAGCGAATTCTTTGATCAAGCTCTCCATCAGCGAAACGGGAGCTGGCTTTGTTCCTGGGTAAGTCCTCATTCAAAGCCGAGCTTGGAGTTACTAAGTCTTGAGTTTAGCGAAGGTGATGTGAGGAAGTCCTCAGGTCTGCTCATTCGCTTGGCTCGCCAGGTGCTTCTCACCGGCGAAGCATTTCCAATAAAATCGCCATGTGGCGCTAACTGTTCATATTCCATACGATTTGAGGCACCATACTTCGAATGCAACCAATCCACCAAGTCAAGTACCCATAAAGCTGAAGCCCTCCTCAGAATTTATTCTGGGAAGTGGTTTGCCCCTCTCACTTCTGCATCTAAATATGGACCACGATACAACGGAACATACACGCTGGCAAACTTCAATAGCACAACGCTTACACCAACTTTCATAAGTAATAATACTGGAGAGTTTGGAGCCGCGGAGGTAACTGTAAATGAAGACAACACAATTTGTGCACCAGGCAGAGCAAAGTACACAGTATACAACAAATACGAAAACAATATCCATACCCGAAACTTTACAAGAGAGCCTATCGACCGCTTACTAAATCTTGCACTTACTACACATGATGGCGCAGTCTCAGTCCCTGGCTTTAGCTTGAACGGAACTCTAGTCTATGGAACGACACCAGCAAACTGGAACACAGCTGCACTAAATTATTACCGAGACAATAACATGATGGCGATCACATCTGCCATGATGTCTTGGATCCAGGGCGAATTTCGCGCCTCTCTAGCGGAAATCGAGCAGAATGAGACGATACCTACTATCTACAAGGCAGCTTGGCATGAGCCAGTGATCCTAGATAGCACTGGCAGCGTAGCAAAGCCTGTTGGAGGTATGCCATACTACCATATAACTGTTGATTAAAACGAGCTGACATATCCTTTTCCAGTTCAAAACAACACAATGATCGATACCACTCGCTTTAACGCAGTTTTTGACAAGTTCCAGGATAGTGACGCTCCAGAGTTCAACATCACCACAGACATGCTTAACGAATATCTGCTCAACACAACAATTTCTATCATGTCAGCTTTCGGACGATGGCCCACCACTGCCAATGCAACAACAATCCATACTCTTACCGTCTACAGCTTCTCCGAACCGCTTAACCTCATCATCCCATATTTCCTAACTCTCCTTGTCTCAGTCCCTTTCATCGTCATGGGCTTCCTAGCTCTTCTAAAGAACGGTGTCACTGCAACGGATGGCGGCTTCATGCAGCTCATTACCACAACCACTGGGAGCGCTATCATTGACAAAGCAGCAGCTGGAGGTTGTCTCGGTGGGGACGAAAGCGTACCGCAAGAACTCAAAGATATGGAAATCAGGTTTGGAGAGTTTGTTGGGCGGGATGAGCCTGGGAGAGTCAAACGGGCTGGATTTGGAGTTGATAGCGAGCTGACTTCGCTGACAAAGGGAGCTGACTATGGTATCATGAGATGGATTTAGTCATTGTGTCCTTGATTATATAAAAATCGCTTACTTACCTATGCAGTACACCATAGCGAGCCACATGGAACTTTCTTGTTTCAATCCCACTTAGTGATTCGAAACAAAGCCTCCTCGAAGCGGATTTCTATCGAAACTCTATCCACGTGAAAGTCACAGGCAGCTCATTATCGTACCGACACTTGGTCTAACGAAGCTACCACTCTGCAACGCATATGAAGCACGTCTAGATACTTACAAGCACTGGGAGCGACCTTTAGAATAAGAAATCAAATGAAAGGAAGCATTAAGATGATACATACTACCTAGGTAAGCATCGGTGCTTACCAATCACAAGCTCGCTCTCGAGATCAGTCTCTGCCTAAGTCCCCCTTTGCTTCGCGATCTTACAGATTCCCGAATCCTCCATTCACACAACTACCTCCTTCCCCCTTGGATCCAAGACTCTCAAAGCCCACCCCGAACGCAGAAGGGGACTGGGACCGACTTCGTTCGCAAAATCAATATCGCGCCACAGAGCATCTACTGGTAGAAGATGGAAAATCTGATCTCTCCTAAAGGCAGCAGGATGTCGAACGACCACAGCACATCGGATCAGCAACAAAACAACGAAACGGCATGCAACCACCTAGGAAAGAAGTGCCAGCCAATTGTCGCAGTTGTCAATCCTGTGGGTCGATTACGAAAGATGAAAAGTCGCGCCATCTACTCGGTGTATTGACCATAGTCCTCCAGAAATGAGGCCATCGTCTCCCATTCAATACGGCAAGTAACTCTCTCCCCTACAGCCCCGCGACATCAATCACTAATCAGATTTCGCCAGCACGCGAGTACTTCAGTAGAACTTGGCCAACGGGAGAAATTGCAACGGGAAGAGATACCTTCGCAGAAAATTAATGGGAGCCTCTGCAACCCGAAAGAGAAGTATGACAACAATACAAACAATATAACACACACAGAAGCATCCCCAAACAAATTCAAAGTCTCCACTCGCCATCACACTACAAAGATCATTCTCACCAAGCCAGAACCACACTCTCAAAACACAGAATCGAACAATATTTCGCCATGTGCGATCATACAACCTCCAATCCCGCTTTGTCAAGCAGGGGCACGACCTCAATCCTATTGAGACCATCAGCTGCGATTGGAATTGCCCACCATTGCAAAACCATAAAGTGAGAATAGGAAAGGAAAACCACCACAACACAAGACTCGATAACCAGCAACTTCCGCGAGACCAAGCTCCCACAGAATTGTCCTTCGTCTTCCAGGTTATGCTGCGGGCGACCATCTGCGATTGTGAGAGTCGTCGAGTCATAGAAAAATCCTTCTTGCCGCACTGGTCAGAGATCCGCCTTGCCAGAACAAGCAGCATTGGCCTCGCAGGTATGGGCTACGCAGCGCTCAGATGCAACCCTTCTGCCTTTACATGACGCAAACCACTTTAATTTGCGCAAAAATGGAGAATTCATACTGCATGTGCAAACTTCTGCCGAGCTGGCTTGTGGAGAACTTCAACCTTTCCCCAGCTCACCCTTTTCCCAGTGCGATCTAGGTCTAGATACGCCTAGTGTGAAGCTCGCGTTTTCAGAATCGCAGTTGTGGGATTGGACGTACCGACTTTCGTATCAAACTCATTGCTGAAGGACATAGCAAAGTCCTTACCTCTACTCAAGACTTTGATAATGTGGTATCCAAATAGGACTGCAAAGATCAGGCTTCCAAGACAAGCCACCGCTTAGAGGCGAGCCAACGTCCTCAAATAGGCTTGTGACGTAAGTATGCCGGTATTCGGATCCGATGGACCTAGTCTCAAATCCAAGCCATTGCTTGAGAACATAACAATGTTCTCAAGTTTGTAGAGGACTTTCGAATAGTGCATCAAGAAGTATCGACGGGACAATAGGCATCCTCTTGGATTATAGGGCTGGGAAGACCTCGCAAAAACAAGAGTACTGAAATTGACAAACGACTTTGAGGAAATGGATACCAACAAACCAAAGACAGGTAACGGAAGAAGCTGGTAGGACTACTGGGGCAAACTTGGTCAAAACAGCAAAGCACAGCAGGATCGACTATCAATGTTACAAAACGCACCGAAGACATTAAGATATGGGACAATGTCCTTTCCGATTTCCGAAGCCCGGCTCGAAGCCTACCGGATCAAATCCAAAGGAAACAAACAAGCATTATCCACAACCATCATCAGAAAACAACGATCATCTACTTAGCCAGTCCATGCCAGTACAAGCACAAACATCCAAGATCCAACCAATGCTATCCATCACCATCCAGCATGCCATGCGTCCATCATTCCAAAGGAGCAAGGTCGCAAAGCAAAGCTGATATGGGTACTGATAGGTTGCCTAAGCAATAGTGAAATCGGAGATGGTGGTAGCATCGCTATGCATCCAAGCATCCATCTGCTGGCTGGTCAACTTGTCTGGGAACTTCAAGTTCGGAACGATTCCGATGAAAATCTCATCTCCACGGAGGACAGTCAAGATAGTCATTGTTCCTTGCATGGGTCGATTAAAGTAGTCGGAATCGCCACCTGAAGCTTCGGCATGAACAGTGCTCTTGAGAAGGCGGGAACCGACAGAGAGAGCTTCAGCGATATCAAGTCTGGAAAGACACTTCGTCAGCATGTTGATCTTAGTCGCCTAGGAAGGGTTCCTAAATGGGCGAGAATTGGCAATTGTACTCACTCTCCACAACCAGGCCAGCAAGAGCAATGACCATCGATGCCATACTGTCGAACACGAGGGACCTTGGCGTTCAACAACCAGACAGCAGGTGCATCGGCGCCGTTGACGCCAGTCTGACCATCAGATGGCATGCCAATCTCGACGAGGAAAACCTTATCATCTCCGCCAAATCCATCTACAGCAGCAGAATGTTAGAGTATATGAAACATCTTAGGCTCGGAGACTTACGATAAGCCACCGCACCTGGCCGAACGAAGCCACAATCGCCATTTTCGCATTTATTTCCAGTTGTGATAATGACCTCACGATTAGATGGAATCAGAGTATCAGCAAGGATCTGGTGGGTAGAAGCACCTGAGGTCGCGTTGCAATTGATATACGACAGGGAATTTCCATAAATGCTTTTGTACAGTTAGTTTTCTGATCTTTCAAGGCGTGTCATTTTCTGTTGTGGAGCGTGCTTTGTTGCTTTGAGGGATCCGGATTCGTTTTAGGACTTACCTGTCCCAAACGCCCGAGCCTTGTCCTCCAAAGTTACCAAGGAAGGCCAGATTCTCAACAGTTTGTAAGGATGCTTCATAGTAACTGGTTCTCTTATATGCGTGCTTCTGCTTCGAATTATCATGTGAATCATCCTGTACGTCAGTGACTGAAGGAATGGTTGGCATTGGTCCTGTGCAAGTGTCAGCATTGATCTCAGGGAAGCAAGTATTATTTCATACCAAAGATTGGGATGGCAGTAGAGGTCTTGGACACGTCAGTACCAATAACTTGACTGATCGTGCAAGTAGTAGTGATAGCTGTTCGAGTAACGGTGATTTCAAAAGTAGAAACATCGGTGCTAGGCTTCTTAGCGGTTTCAGTCACCAGGGTGGTTAGCGAGCTGTCAGCTGAGGGATCGAACCAGTTGTTCTCCCAAGAAACAACCTGGCCGTCGATGGTAGCAATAACCTTGTCCTTCTTGGCAATGTCATTCTGATGAATGTTGTGCAGAGCCTTTGCATGAGAGTGGCCATGGCCGTGAGCGCGCTCAGTTACCTTGTTGTCAGAGCCAGGGACGTAGACGGCGATTTGCTTAACAGCAGAGGGACCACGGATATGGAGAGACAACTTTTGATAGCTTGTCAGCACATGCATGTCAAGTCCAAAAGATCAGTATCAGAAGCCTTACCTCCTCGTCGAAAGGTGACAGGGGACTGTTGAAGTGCTTCGCCTTGGTAGTACAAGTACCGTCATTAGACATGCCAACGACTTCCTCATAGAAGCCGGCATGGCCAACGTTTTGATAACGGACTGCCTTCACAGCCTGGCAGTAGAAATTTCCGCCCATCATCTTTCCGCCTTTTTGACAAAGGTCGGCAAGGGATAGACCAACAAACCTGGCGATCACCAAGAGGAGATTGACCTTGTCAGACTTCATTGTAACGGTGATCAGCTCTGATCAGTGAAGTATGCAGGGAACTGTGGGGAACTAGTGAGGGAGTAAAGACGCGTGAAGGTAATCAGAAGGAGGCAAACAGCTGTCGCGAACGAGTCCGCGAACAGCTAAAGAATGTAGAGGGAAAACAAGATGTTTTATTTGTAAGGGTACACAGCACAGCTGCGCAAGAATGATGTTGGCGGAAAGGAATGTGGTATCGAACAGAGGTTGTGTTGCTGAAAGGAAATTCGAAGTTGTGGTGGTGGGTGGTCGTCTATTACCTCGCGATAGCTTGGCGTGCCAACGCGCTCGAAAGGTGAGCGTCTCCAGGCAGGAGCGAAAGACGCTAATCGACTTCGAGAGGGGTAACAATCTTCCATTCAACCATAGAATAGAATGGAAGATACCGATTCGTCAACACTAAGGTGAGTGATGAGATGCTGCTTTGGAAGAGCAGAATGTCTTCCATTGTTCAACGTCTAATGCACACATCCTAATCCTACCGACATCAAGTAGAATCCAAGGAAAGAGAGGCTTATGTCCCTGCTTTGGTCAAAAGACAACGAGCCCGATGCCAGACAAACATGGCCTGCAAAGCCTTTTTTTGAAACGCAAATGGTACATGAAGCTCAACAAGAGGACTGTGGAAAAGTTTGCGGAGGTGTTGTATAAAGAAAAAGATATTGGAGAGGGGAAGATCATTTATATAGACAGCCTGTCCTCTCTATCTGTCTTCTACTCCGAATCCGGAAGTGACATTGGAATAGGAAAGAGCGAGGTCGATAATATCAAGTATCTCCCTTTTCTGCTTTCCTTGCCTTGCACTTTGCCTTTCAACTGACAAGCTTGACAGAACCAAACAATTTTGCGATATCATCACGCAAACCACAAGGACAACATCCCTAGGATTCTAGTCAAGAAAATGGCAAAGACAAATAAACGAACACCAGAGGAAAAGTCATTCGTAAAACATGTCAAGCGCGGATGTTTATGAACCAAGTGGTCAGGGTGTTGGCTTTCATCAGCGAAGCACAATGAAACAAACACTGCGAGAAAGAAAAGTACGGTTCCTGGACTTAGGATCAAGCTACAGAGTGACCAGAGTGATGAGATAGTTCTCTAGAGCGTACGGATTATGAAGAGGAAGTCACTAGTTTCTTCTTCAACCAAGATGCAAAGCATTCGGGCACTTTTAAATGTTTCATTTTCGGATTTGCAACTATATTCAAGAATAACATCAAATATATACCAAATACTCCAGGTTTATCCCCGTCTATGAAATAACGCCACCCATCTTGGTTGTCAAGTGCATAGTAGGCCCTGGGACGTAGCAGCTTCCATCGCTATTACCAATTGGCTTGTATGCAGCCAGCCAGAAGTTCTCTGTCTGGGAGCTGACGCAGTCGTTCTCCTTGGAGGTGATGGTCATGTCGTAGTTGTTGGCGTTCTTACTCATGATAGCGGAGTAGTCGAATCCACTGCCAGCCTTGCGAAATTGGGCCTCGCCCCAGACAGTTGCGTATGCACCGGAGTCGTGGAATTCGTTACACACCTGAGCCCAAGCAACCTGGGTGTCCTCCTGGAAAGCAACAACCTGGGACTGTCCTGGCTTAAGGGCGAACGTGAGGGTGGTGTTCTTGGGG
The DNA here is from genome assembly GCA_900074885.1 of Rhynchosporium graminicola. NCBI lineage: Eukaryota > Fungi > Ascomycota > Leotiomycetes > Helotiales > Ploettnerulaceae > Rhynchosporium > Rhynchosporium graminicola. The sequence goes on from FJUW01000010.1 coordinate 544,148, forward strand.
GCATTAGCTGAACCAGAAAGAGGTAACTTGTCTGAACCCATCTTCTGCCAGAGGTTGATAACCATGGCCTTCTTGCCAGTGTTTACAAAGGTGTTGGTGAAGTCATATCCGGAAGTGGAGTCGACCTTGATGACGTTGGATCCGTAGGGAATGCCACAGTTTCCGATATAGTCGTCACCAAGCTGGCCGTGGACAGGAGATGGTAAGCCGAAGGCCTTGCGAGAGTTTGAGGCTCCAACCAATCCACCCAACAGCGATGAGATATCATCGACGACATCAGAGACAGCCGAGTTTGCGCTTACAACATCGGCGGCACCGGAAGCAGGAGGACTCGACTTTGCAGGAGCAGCGGCAGGAGCAGCTACAGGTGCGGCGGGAACCTCCTTGAAAGCGGCAGCGGCTGGGGCAGCGGGAGCAGCAGGAGACGCTGGAGCAGGAGGAGTCTTGTCAGTTTGTCCCTTTGCGTAGGCGTCCTTCCAGTCGATACCCATGTTGGCCCAGTCGAGAGATTCCCAGTCAACGCTACATAGGTTGTTAGTTCCATTCGATCGACACGTCGAGCACGAGATGCTTACTTCTTCTTCATGTTCTTGTGAGCACGACGGTGCAAATGGTAATGCGCCGGACCAGCCACGGCCTCGCCGATCACGACGGCCATCACGATAGCGGAGATAGTTGAGCAACGCATTTTCAAAATGTAATAGGATGAGTATAGGATTGTTGATAGTGTTGTTGATGGTTTGTCTTTGCGAAAACGCGGGTATTGGATATCTGAGTCGTTAAAGGGAGGCCGTTTGAGTTCAAGGAGTGTTATGAGCGGTGTATTGCTCGATGTATTGGCAAGGGATATTGCGAATGAGTAATGAAGGTGTTCAACGGCGACCTTTTGTCCTACTTGCGGATGAGATGAGAGAAGTAAAGCAGGAGACTAGGGAGGGCTGGCTGAGTACATAAAGGGGAACCGGAATTACATTACCTACCACGGGTGGATCTGGACTAGTGTGGATTGGATTGCCGATGGGGTGGGGAATTCCATTTGGGGAGGAATACGGATTACAGATTACAGATACAGGGGTAAAATTGAGATGAACCATGCCCAGCGAGCGCAGTTCTGTGAGCCAGTGAGATGTTAGCATTGCTCTACCGAGTCTACCACTACTTAAGCGAGGTTACCCGAGACAAGGCCCGAGATCCAACGGACCGCCTCAGACCGCGTCCCTGAACCGACGCTCGACTTGGGCCCTCTTGGTAGTCCTACCTAATCTACGATGGCCCGTCCCAAATACGGCTGTGAATGGATAAATCCATCTGGCCGCAGCCACCAAGGCCTGGCTTAAATCGTGGTGGACATGCACTCTACGGAATGTAATTGGAAAGTGTCCAAGAACCATCTCCAGGAGTGCGACTGCGTCGGAAGCCACATCCTCGCCCTGATTTGATTTCTCACAGGCTCACAGACAGGCTCCTTTTCGGGCTCCGAGCGTCTGATCAGACCTTGTAAAAGGCTGTCAGTGTCAGCCAAAGTCCTGAAGGAACCAAACGAAACACACGTCTTCTCGCGTTGAAAGGGGCCCGCGTCCGACCACAACATCTCCTTCGTTTCACGCCCAGTAGTCTGTTTTCAATGATTCGAGGCCACGATGATCCGAACAAAGTCTTGTCCTTATTTCGTCCAGTCTTTGGAAGGATACAACGAGCCTGGACGATCGCGGACTGATTAATAACGTCAGGTCGGTCCACAATTGGAGACAGTTAAGAATCAAGGAAAAAACCCAGCATAAAATGCGGAGTGTGATTTCATCGGCCCATCCCACAAATCCACAGAAGTCCTCTATGGAGTGTGGAAAGTGGCCCCTTGGAGACTCCATGATCGAGTCATTCTGAACAAATCGGCCAGATACAATTCCTGCAAAATTCTAGTCATGCAGGATCAAAAGTCTAGAAGCATCTCTGGGTCGATCTGCTCTACACTTCCGTTGCTTACCAGACTTCCATACCCAAGAGACATGCATGAAGACAAGACGTAAACACGTGGATAAGCTGCATTGCGTATTACTAAGTAGAACTTTCGGTCACCGAATCCCGCATACTCTTTTACCAGATGTGAGTTGACCAGCACCCCAAGAAGCACCAAAAGCATGCGGTGGTCAATTTAACCGACTCACCCATATGAGATTGTGCAGTTCCCCGATTATCAAAACAGCAATTGGCACAATCACCAAACCAAAACAATGCAGGAATCTCCGAATCTCTCTTCCCCACAATCAATCAAAAAAACCTTAACCATTCGTCATCAATCATCTATCTTCCCTTCCAATACTTGAGGTATTCCCTGAGCCTTACAGTACAGTAAACTCCCCAGGTAATAATCCTCCGTTCGTTAGCTCCACGCCTGCCGCTGGCTAGCTTTGAGGCTAGAACAGCCAATCTACTGTATGAACATCAAAAGTTCCAGAACACAGATACTTACTACCTACGAAAGTAAACGAAGGTAGGACCCTCGACCAAAGAGCAGAACGCGTGTTCCCTACCGCACCGAACCAATCATCGGCAGCTGGTTCGTGAGCTTCGGGACCCGCATGCAACACGCACGCACGATAAGCACATACATATACATATTTCCACTGCATAAGTTGCCACGAGGTTAGTTAGTGCATGCATGTATTTGTGGCCCTTCCCTTTGTGCGCCTTTTATGTATAGCCTATGAGTAAGTGGATTAAAGTGCAGAGATTGCACAAATACTTCAGTACCCAGCTACCTAGCTAGGTTCTGTGGATCGGCACAGGGACGGGGGCCGGGAAATGGGTCTGAACTCGGTGGAATACAGATGGATCCATTGAGTACCAAGTATTTTGTGCAGAATTGTACGACGTAATGTGCAGGAAGAGATTTTATGCTGCATAGGTACTGACTGTACTGTAAGGTATGTTTGCTACTTCAGATTATCGCTGAAGGAAGGGTGGCATGGGATTGCGATTGGACTGATCAGTTGTTGTGGGAATCTGCTTATCGTGTTGTTGTGCTTTTCTCTGGCTGCCTGCCCAGTCTCCGTCAGTTGAGAAGGTTCGTCGTCGAGGACAATCTATTACCTGTAGCCCGTCGCGGACACGTACTGTACTGTACTGTAAGTACCTGCATCCCAAGCTCCGAGTACCTGCATAATGATTCACCAAGTCAGGTACTTCCGCACCAAGAAGCCCCAGCCATCAATCACCGCGTGCGTGGCAGGAGGAGACTGGCTGGCCAGCACGCAGAGATCAAGAAACCCGCC